>JAECUM010051435.1:0-21818 GCA_016617855.1 Megalonaias nervosa | reverse complement strand
TCTCCAGCAAAATTTCAATCTCAGTGCAATTACACAATTTGGGGAAAAATCTGCAGGTGTGGCCATTCTAATGACACATCCCCAAAATTGACTTTAGCTTGATACTGGTCTTTATAAGAACATGATTAATGGTGGGTTCAAGAATGCAGTATGTACAAGGGCTTTCAATGAGCCACACCACTTCAAAAAGGTCAGCAGTTTCATTCAAAGCATACCATACATCTGAATGCTAATGATAGTACCTGCAACAACAATGAAACTAAATCAGTACCTGTATTTGCGTTTTACAGCCAGGGATGCTGTCATGGATTTGATGTTTTCCTTTGTCTGTACATAATCCTCTATTACAGCATCTTCATCATATGAACATCTGTATGCCGTCTTAAACAGATCAGTTACACTGGGTTCTACCTGAATGATGTCATGATATGCTCCTGAAAATGAAATGGATAAAATTAAATTTTTGCTCCTCTTTTTGAAATCTATATTCATGAAATTATGCCAAATTTTTATGTTAACATATTATTCATATGAGAAAAGGAAATTATTTAAATGAACTATGAGACAAAAAAAATTTAAAAATCATATTTACAATCTATTTTGAAAATAATATTGCAGATATTTTATGTAAGCATTTGGCTGACATCATCAGGATGCTACTTCTGTAGCATGTGTGATCAAGACAATGTATTTTGCATTCAAGACAAGTTCAGTGATTGCAATGTGTTGCAATGATTATCAGAAATGAGGACAAATTTACATACTTACATATTGTGTCATGTTCACTTTTTCTTCAAGTAATAATTACTGTCACAAGATCTTGTCTACAGATACAACATAAGATACAAAGCCTACAGACAGACAAAACATAATATACAAAGTCTACAGACAGATACAACATAAAATATAAAGTTTGCAGATACAACATAAGATACAACATCTACATACAGATACAACACAAGATACAAAGTATATATGTACAATATAATATACAAAGTCTACAGATACAACATAAGATACAAAGCCTACAGACAGACAAAACATAATATACAAAGTCTACAGACAGATACAACATAAAATATAAAGTTTGCAGATACAACATAAGATACAACATCTACATACAGATACAACACAAGATACAAAGTATATATGTACAATATAATATACAAAGTCTACAGATACAACATAAGATACAAAGTCTGCATATACAACATAAGATACAAAATATACAGATACAACATAAGATACAAAGTCAACAGATACAACATAAGATACAAAGTCTACAAATATAATACAAGAAACAAAGTCTGCAAATACAATACAACATACAGAGTATACAGATACAGCATAAGATACAAACGCTAAAGTTACAATATAAGATACATAGTCTATAGATAAAATATAAGCTTCAAACTAGATTTCTTGATATATTTATGTATGATGCAATGTTTTTACTTCTGCTACCAAAAGATGAAGTAGAAACAAAAGCATGCGTCAGATGGATAGTGTGAATGTGAGGCCAATGGTGATCTGTAGCTGGATTAACATATTGTCTCCCAAGGTTAAAGTCATCAAAGGTACTGTGGCTGACTATCAAAGGAAACCTGGAATAATATGCATCATCATATTTTCACACTTACAGTCATAAATTAAGCAACAGGTGTGCATCTTTTAACTTATGATATAAAGGAATAATGACATTTTTTTGAAAATGCTATCACTTCACAGGGCATGTACTCCACAGAAATATCTCATCACAATGAAGACAACTTATTAGCTTATTAATGACTTTTTTAGGAGAAATTTATTTTCAGGGGAAATGGATAACACATCATGGAAACAATATCCTGCACTCCACAACCCACATACAAACTTGGTGCACTTATCCCAGATAATATCCCATACTCCAAAAGAGGCCTTCTAAAGTTGAAATAAAAAAGTTCTGACGATTTTCTATCAAGTTTGAATTTCAAACACCATAGTATGTCTTTATAATCTTTTACAGGCCTTTGTAGTTATTTCCTGTATATGTATATGCCAAGATAAGTCTTCATCCCAAGTTAGGACCAAGTGTTTATGAGAAGTGACATAATAATATTATTGTCATTAATTAAAAACTGGGGGTGGTGTTCCTTTTGAGATTTTCTGGACAGGGTCATTGATTTGGTTTTGTCTGGATTAAAAACAACTAACCACTCATTTGTCTACAAATTTAAGTAGGTCTTCATTTGAAACACCAGCAGCCAGAGTTCTCTGTCTTTAAAATCCGCTGAACACAGTCTTAATCAGATGCAGTCTTTGCTACTCTCGATAGTTCGGTAGAGGGTTTAGAGGTCATAAAAGTGTCATTTGTGTTCATTTTTGCATGTGGACTGAATTATTAAAATAAATAATAAGTGAACACAAAAGTTAAAGGTAAGCAAGATCCAAAACAGAAAGTTTTACAGTGCAGATCTCTTCAAGTGAACCTGGTATTCAAAAATGCAATTTTTGTATGCATTAATTGCGCACCTAATAAAACATTAAAGCAAATGTCAAGGAAAAGATGGCAGTGAGTGCAGCTGGCAAAAATAAGGTGGAAAAACTTAAAGTGAATAAGATTATTTTATTTATTTTACCAGAAATGTGCATTAAGCACTACCACATGTTTTCTTTGTGGCTCGAAACTGTATGTAGTTCCGAGAGACACAATATCCCCTGCTCTTGGGCTCCTAGGTGCAACACTGTCTCTAAGAATTTTCAATTTGGAAACAATACCTATATTACAGGAAATATAAACAGGTGGTGCCTAAATCAGAACAAAGAGATGGTAAGTTAAATTTATAAACACAACAGTAGTCCATTATTTCAGAAGGAGTAACACAAAACTGTTCACCTCCTGACAAGAATAAAGGTATTTGCAATTAAAGAACTATACCATCAAGTTCAACAGAGGTCTTAGGTCTGCGTTTTGAGGTGATAGATCTCCGTCTCTTGCCATTTTGTTTGTGTGCCTCCAGACTCAACTTTCTTAACAGAGTCAATCCACTATCAGAATGTATGGCAGTGTGACTTGGTAGCATGGCACTGAGGGCTGCTTGGCTGTTTCTTTGCCATCGTAAGTCTTCTTCAGGAATCTGCCCAACATCTGAATAATAAAATACATGTGATTTCATTGATTCATTATGACCTATTGGAAGTTAATTCAAGAAAACAAGTTTTGTGTATGTTATGAAACAAAATCAAATAATTCCAGTCTATACAAGAATTTTACAGGTTAACTCTAAATGGGACTATTTTCTATCCTTATAAATTAAAGTTTAATGATTAGGAACACCATAACTACTCGTGTTTAAAAGTCAAGTCCAACTGAGAAAAAAAAAACACAGACCCCAATTTGCTATTGCATAAATATTATATAAATATAAAATTTAAATAAATTATAAATTTGGGAAATGGGGCCCATTTTCTACACCTGTTTAGGTGCCAAAAATTGACCCAATTTCTGATGCCAAAACTTGCCCATTTTCCCAATTTGAGTGCAAAAAATTTCTGATCAGAACTTTTCAAGAAATTGATGCCCTTTACTGTACTGACTTTGGGAGAGAAATCACTATAATGACTGTAGCAAGGATCTTAAAAGCCAAAGTAACCTAAGGTGAAATGCATTATCTTACAGGGTCCATGTGGGGCTCTAGTATTTGGACAAAATTACTTCTCTCTTCAGCCAGAATAGGGTGAAGTCTGCAAAAATCAGCAAAAGTGAGAGAAGAAAGTACACTTTAAACTTCCATTTTTTCACATCTTCATGCCAAATGTTTAAAATAATCAAGAAATGCTATTAAAACTGTAGGAAAATAGTTCCTTATTTTGCTTCATCATTACATACACATATTATATAAAATGGTAATCTTGAAAATAACTTAACAAAAATCAGCAACAGCTTCCATAGTTAAGTCCTCTTTTCATACATTTATGGGTTGCTGGATAATCTGATTAACTGCATTGGTACTGGATCTGGATAAGTCAACTGAGTCATAATTTGCATCTAATCAAATTAGCATAAAAACTGACTATTGAGCAGGAAACTTCTTATTTTTCTTTCCACATTTCTCTTTGAAGGAAAATTTGAAACAAATGTCAATGTTTCCTTTGACTATTAAAGCACTGTATCAAAACAAAAGTAGGTGCCTCACTGTCATGAATTCAACGCAAGGAAAAGTGACCTTTACTTTTTGATCCCGTTAAGGTGAAATAACAGATTTGAGGAAATCTAATTCATCCTAACTGCCCCCTGACATGGGCCCTGGACTACTGAATTGTTTAAATGTGCAAGCATCTTTTCTTTGCGAAGTACTGTGAATTAACTGTACAATAAAAAATTCAAAATTTCCCAATTATACCTTCTGAGTCTGTCACAAGTTTGTACCTAACCCACTCTTCCATTAAATATAGCTACCATACTAAAAAGTCGAAAAATGGCTAGAGGAATGGATGACTACAACCAAAATAAAGAGCAAAAACTAACTTTAAATGACTTCTTCTCAAAAACCACTACAGAGAATTGGACCACTTTTGACTGAAAGCATCCTGACATAAGTGCTTACAAGGACATGTACCAATTATGCTGATCCACAATCAAATAAGACTGCTGTTACTAAAAGGAGAGAAACATTGGAATGACTTGTTAAGATAAAAACAACTGATCAACATAATTTTATTTAACCTGACAGAAAGCATCATGGCATAAAAGGCTCTCATTAGTTTGACAAATGATGTAAGTTTTTTGTAATTATTGTGCCTACATGACATCACAGAATATTACTGAAGCATATGAGCATTCTGGGATGAACACATGAACAAGAACTGACAAAAAATGTACTCACCCTTCCATGAAATGGTGGATATAGGCTTCTAAAATGTTCATTGTACAAGACAGATTAAGACTACCTAAGTCATATCTATTGAAACAGCTAATCTAAAATGGAATAATCTGAAACATATATGCTATTCATGTGTCAGATTATATCTCTTTTATTATATGTGCCATAAGGATTTTTTATAATAATAATAATAATAATAATAATAATAATAACAATAATAATGTGTGTGAGTGTTTGTATGATTTGAATTTTTAATGTAGCTTTAACAATTTTTCAGTCATATCGCTATGATGCCTGCAGTGTGGCAGTTTAAAGTGATGTCTAACCATGGAGCATCATGCCGCAGACATGTAGCATGATGTACCACCCAGCTGTATTATCCCGACACTAGGCCGACCAGTCCTAACACTATCGTCTTAATGCTGAACACCTAGCAAGGCAGCTGTTGGTACGAGTTTTGTAAGTCTTTGGCATGACTCGGCTGGGGGGTTCTAACCCGTGACCTCCCACATCCATGGCGGACATTCTAACCAGCAGGCCATCAGAGCAGTTCATTATGATGATGATAATTACAATTAGTCATTAGCTTGTATTAAATTTAATGCTATTGCCGAGTAACAATTTTATATCTAGGTGGCCAATCGTCATATCACATTCACTGTAGCAAGCATGATCTTAATATAGCAGCAAGAACTATCAACAATTAACTAGTTATTTAAGAAAAGCATTTGTAATAAAATAAAAAATTGATTTTTTTTCATGCACATAATAAAAACTTGAGCATAAAATGCAAATGCCATATCTTTCTCAACTTATCCAGTGTTAGATATTTAAGAAGATGTGCCTTAGTATTATTCCAGGAAATGAACACTATTAAGCCTATGTCCACCATCTTGTGATTACTTTTCTTTTTTATTATTATTTACATGTTCATGCAATAATGCAAATACATGTATGCCTTAGTATTATTCCTGAAAATGAACACTTTTTAAGTCAATATCCACCATCATTTGATTACTTTTTGTTCTACTAATATGTATGTGTTCATGCCAGAATCCAAATATGCCCTAGTATTATTCTATACAATGAACACTTTTGAAATCAATGTTCATCAGTAATTTTATTTCTCTGTGTATGTGATTTAGATTTTTAACTTAGCTTTAACAATTTAAGTCATATCGCTACAATGTCTGCAGTGTGACAGTTTATAGTGATGTCTAGCACTGGGGTATCATGCTGCAGACAGCATCATGTCACACCCAGTTGCATTATCCTGACACCAGGTCAACCTGTCCTAACCTCTTAATGCTGAGTGCCAAGCAAGGCAGCTGCTAGTACCATTTTTATAAGACTTTGGTATAACTCAGCTGGGGTTCGAACCTGTGAACTCAATTTTCATACGAGAATGCAAATATGCCTTAATGTTATTCTAGAACGTTATATAGTTGCAATAATAATAATGAAAAGAATAATAAAAAGCTTCTACTTTTTATGGTATTCAACAACCTTCCTGATAGTTTGTACCCAAATACCAATTTTAAAACCAAAGACATTAAGGATACCAAAAATATTGCAAAAAGTTAGTTGTTTCATTTATTGATTTATAATTTCTAACCTGATCATCACCATGGGGTCTCTATCACTATAATCCTGTTTGCATCTGAAACCAAACAGGAGTTTCTTTACTAATACTATTGCAAAAATTTCATTGGGCAAGTCTATTTTCCAGACAGCAGATGTGATTTAATTTTCCATCTTTGATAAGCTCACAATAATTTCATAAATTTCCATAACTCTAGGAGTCACATTAATTGAACACATGTTTATAAAAGTTATGCATGTTTATTTTTGTTTAAAATTTTTTTTCAATAACAAATTTAAACAAGACATTTCAAACAATGGATGCAGACAGCACAGTTTTTACTGAAAATGGACTATTCTAGGAACTGGAAAAAGACAGCAGTTTTACATTTACAACTTCCATTTAGTTTGAAATGCAAACAAGATGACAATGTCTGGGGCCCATGGCAACAATCAGGTTAAAAATTATAAGCTGATGAATGAAATGACTCAATTTTTGTGCACTTTTTATATCCTTATTTTTCATTTGTAAAATCACTGTGGCAGGGTGGGTGGGTTATGAATTGTCAAGAGTAAAGACAAATAATTTAGGCAGTTGTGATGCTTTCCTATTTGCTCTTAAAAAGTCCATCAGATCACACCTGTTGTATTGAGTGCTAGACGGTGTTTACAAAATGGGTCTTGAAATTCAGTTGTTGTTTTTTTCCTCAATAATTTTTAACTTTTTTTGACAAAACAATGAAAATATAACCCAAACTGTCACAATTTGTCAGCAAAATCTGCAAATGAGTGAAAATAAAAGACATTTACATGTGAATGATCAGAGGGTCAGCATTTTAGCAATTGGTTGCTGGATTTTACTAGTCAGTAAAATGCTGACATCAGCAGACTGGTCAGTGGTTTAGCATGTCCCCTAGAGCTAGATATGTCTATGCTATAATTAGGACTGGTGATGGAACTTTTTGGTCTATTTGGGATTTAATTTGCAATACTGTAAGTTCTTTTTAAATTTTCACCTTGTATTCAAGGAAATAATTTATTTGTTGAATCAGAATTTTACAAAACTTGTTTGTTTTTGCTCTTTTCTATTATATAGCTAAAGACCATAGAGTTGTAATGGTACAACAATTTAAGTTCATATAAATCTTCAAGTAACTCATTTTATTTTCAAGAATAAAAGTGGGAATAAAAAAATGAATTTTGCTCTACTTAACTACATATGTTGGTGTGAAAAGTCTTTTAAACAAGGGTTGTTTTAAATTTGGACAAAGCACCCTTAGAAATTGTATACCTTCGGAAAAAAAGACTGAATTTTTTAAATTTTGAATTTCACTCATGTCTATTTAATGCCATAATGTCTACATTAAATGTAATCTGACTATGGACTGTATATTTAATGAAGTCATTGTCATGGACACCCAGGAGATGGAAATCTGCACTGAAAACTGCCCCAGATGTTTTATTTTGAAATATCCCCACTGAATGTTTGTCAGTTTTGCTTGCTTTTTTGCACCTTTACATCATTCCATTCAACTTGACATTGCTTTAAAGTGCATTTAATCACAGTAAGTCCAGGTCAAAGTCGGACTCCATTATTTGGGTGAAATTACGTAAATCTAGCCAAAATAGGGGTTTGAATAAAATGTGCAATGGAGTTCTTTTACCAAATGTAACAGTTTTAGGCAGTATGGAATAATAATATTTCCCTATTATAATAAATCTTTGAAAAAGCACGTCAATTCTAAATTATTGAGCATAATTTACTTTACTTATTTATTATTACTTAAAGATAAACATTTAAAATTTTGTCACCTTTCATCACATCGCCAGTACATTAAGATTTTAAAGACTTTCTGTGCGAAACATAAATGAGACTTGTGCAGAAATTATCATTCCCCTCTTCATTAAATTCTACCAAAGAAAAACTTGTAAAGAAATTAATGCATTAACTAACTACATGTAATTGTTTAAAAAATACTAGGTATTGTAAAAACAATTTTTAAAAATATTTATTTGCACAAAATTGGAAATATTCATGAAAAATGGAATTGTAAAATATACACTTTTTAGTTTGCCTAAAACAAAAATGCAAACAATAGTTTAGTTAATCATTTTAATTGGTGTAGCAACTGGAAAATTGGCTGGAGAAATGACGTGTTCATGATCTATAATTTCTATAACTTCATTATTTACATTTAAGTTATACCGCTCAGGTGGCCTAGTAGTTACAGCGTGTATATTCATGGCCTGGAAGATTACTGGAATTTACATAAAATTGTCACACTTGTCAAACCGATCCCAACTTTCAGTCAGAATTCATAGATCTCTATTTTGCTGAGAGAGTTCTGGACTTCCGTGCTTGCTTTTGTTTAATTTGGTTAATTGTTTCCATTAAGCAGATTACATTTTTATTACATATTCAATATCACTCACTTTTGTATTTAAAAAAATCCCAAGTAATAAGCAAATATCGATCACAATATATTTTCATCAGCTTCCCATGTAAAAAAGGGAACTGGGGAAGAAATGTATTATTTTTCTCTTAGACTCACCACGATAACTTGTCAAAGTCATGTTGGCACTAGACTGATTTTCACATTTTCTATATAACTTAAAAAAAACAACAAAAAACTATACCAATATGGTGAAGATGAAATGGCATGTCTTCTTGAACAATCCAATCTTGAATACTTGGATTTGCTATACAAATATGTTTAAGGCTAGCCCTCATAAGACTTAAGAGTTCTGTAACCCCAAATAATCCAGTAAGAACTCAATAAATTCAAATCCAGATCTGTTTAGTTACTGTTTCAGAATGCAATTCATGGTCTGATCTAGACTTTCTCCTGACTTTTTCCTGATTTTTTTGGTAGCGTGGAAATCATGTATAATATATATGTTATAAATTAGACTTAAATTTGCTAAAATATCATCAACATACAACAGAGAAACATAAGTCTGAATAACATGCAAATAAATATCCTTTCATTAATACTTGGTGGTATTACTGTGTTGCACTTGAGTGTGGAATCAAAATATTTTGACCAATGTTCTCCACATCTTGGCACTGTGCCCCACCCCCACCCCACAAAAGTCAAAATCTATCAAATCAATACAAACTGTGAAATGCAAGTACTATCCATGTAAAACAACACTTGGAAATTAAGATATTCAAGGTTTATTTTTGTCTGCTGACTTACAATTAAAAGTCTTTAATGGCAGCTCGTGTAACATATTTTCCAGGTTAAAGGCATACCTAACGTAACAAAGATTTCATTTATTTTTAGAATGAATTAATGGCCATTAGGAACAAAATTTATGCAGTTAAATTAGAGCAGGATCCAGAATGGAAAATTCCCAAGTGCACCTAATTATTTAAGCTTAATCATATATTCAAATAAGTGTTTCCCTTTACCCTCATTTGTGCTTCTGGTAGCTCCCAAATTTTAATCTGACCCCCAGTTTGATACCAAAGTTTGTTTTTTACTCAGCGTGACCCCCAAATCTGACATCAAGGGGATTTCTGACTCTCAGTCTTTCACCCCTAGGGGATACTCCGACATATATGGTGATAGTTTCATGAGTAACTTGAGCACATTATGCAACGTTTATTATTACAATAATATAAGCCACAAAAAAAATAACTATAGTACAGTGCAGACACAAAGCCAAGATTGGCAAAACTATCGCAAATATTAGATTATCTCTTTTTCAGCACTACTGGTGCATTAAGTACTGTACACCATTTTCATTTGTCTCGTTTAATTTTGTGTCTCCCCAAAATTTAGCTGAGGGTGAACACAGTGGCCTCTACAATACTGAATATATGCAATGGAATTATTTTTCTAAAGTAGAAGATCAAGAGACATGTGAATATTAGGGAGATAATATGTAAGGGAGACAATATGAACAAGCAGTAGCTGGAAAAGGGAGATTATCACATCTAATTGATTCCCTTTAATTTAAATAAATAAAATTAAATATTATGCAATACAGCTGTTCTGTTTTAATGTTTAACAAGCATTTATAAAATAAATTTTTATTAAAAACAGTTACGTTCTGTCATGTCAACTCTATAAAAAATAACAGCTTTATTTTTAAAAGATCTGAAATATTCATTTTGCATTTAAATATATATAAGTTACTTTTACCCTACTTTTCTTTCAAGACTATCCTGGTGTGACCACATAATAATTAAAAGGGTCTTTGCTGTGAGTGGCACTCAGTGCCTTTGGCACTGGGCGGAATCACCATCAAGAGATTTCGAAGACATAATTTCTGTAATGATGATGTAGCTGGTGCTCAAGTGGCCTGGCACATCGGAATAATCACAATTTTAAGATTAATCACAGTTTTCCAGTTAAAACAAATTATGCTCAAAAATTTACACTGAATATATATGGATTGCTCTATTGTAAGGATTGAACATATAACACCCATTGCACAAATAATCAGGACTATCTAATAATAACATTTTGCACACAATTTACAGTACATACCAGGAACTTGCACAACTTCTGATAACAAATTTCCAGGAACTCAAACTAAGACCACTTCTTAACTTTTGAGTGTTACAATAAAATTATTAATAATGACTCTATTTAAACAGGATAACACAACTGCATATAACTAAACCTCCTTGTGGCCCTCTATTAACATGTATCTGCATATTTGCATATGTACATACCACTAGAACACAGCTGCCTACACAATAATGAAAGACACATACAATTTTTAATTCATTCTGTATAACAAAAAAAAAAAAAATCAATACACAATTTGTCTTCAAATAGAAAACCATTTTTAATAAGCTATATTTATATAAGGACATAATAAACAACTTCACAAGAACATGCTCCAAACAGGTAAACAGTACAGTACAAGAATAGTGAGACAACAAAGAGGGAGGTTTCAAAATTTATACTATAAATTGTAATGTATTTGACAAATCAAACAGGTTTGACTTTTCATTCACTGAATCTGATTATAATTAAACATCTTTATATTTGCACTTTCTATAATTTCCTTTCAGAGTCTGTCCAAATTTAGTGGCCTTGAATATTGACAACAGAGTAAACCCTGTCCTGAGAGACCACTGCTATGAGAGACCACCTTGTCTTGACTAACCAGATTCTCCATGCACAAACTGATTTATCATATTGTTATGTGTAGGCTAGTACAAATGTAACAAAAGAAAAGAGTGAAGTCAACAAGCTTTGTAAATTTTAACAAAATAATTTATTTCCCTAGAAAACAATGTAAAACTATGAAATATGACTTATGGTTTGTGAATATAATCCTAAAGTTGAAAAAATATAAGTCCTATCGCTAAACAGTTCTAATTGAATCCAGGTTCGAATCTCGATGACCTTCCAATATGAAAGCGATGACGTCAAATGAAGTTGTTAAATGGCAACAGATCCTCGTTGAATCACAAGTTTATGTTTCCGTTCAAAATTCCAGAATAAATTTCCACTGAATTTCTTTGTCCCAGAACCTTTTATAAAAAAGTACACTTGTTTAGTCTTCTAGAGAACAAATTTATTAAATCCCAAAAACAGATGAACTTCAAAAACAATCTGGCATCAACAGTAAAAACCTCTTGAACCCTCAAGGTTTAAAATACAACTCAAATGATCTAGTAGAAAACGGCTGTTTTAAGCCTCGATTTTAGATCACATGGTGTCTCATGTGACAGGCTACGTGATTTCTAACTTGAACAGCGCAAACAAAAAAAAATGACAATTATCACGTAGCTAGAATAGCCCTATATAGGAATCAAATTTTCACACTGGAAATAACTAAAAAAGAAAGGCTGTTACAATTCAGCTAACATGTGAGCTGAAAATGACCTTGGCAATAGCCAATCGTCTTCACTCGATGTTTACAAAATGTATGAACTAAAAATAGTGCTTAAGTAACTTATAATCTAATCGGGTCAAGCCAATTTTGCAAAAAGATATTCAAATCCAATGAAAATTATCATTACAATAAAATGTAATGAAACAAAAATAAAATAAAAAAGAATTCTAAAACTAACACACAAGCAATTTAATTACATATACATAACACTTCCCCCATAAAGAAAAAGAAAGATTTATGTAATAAAGCTTTCTTTTTACCATATGTAAATTATACACGAGGTAAAATAAAATTACATAAGAAAACTCTTATGAATTATACAAAGTGTACATGAAATGATATTTTTATACACGGGAAAGTGCATCTGTAATCAAACTGTCTTTACCTTTGATGTGCCTGATGTTAAGATTATATTCTTACAAAAACAAACTCTGCCTTAATAACCTTTGATTTTTATTTTTCATCTTGTCGATGAAGGTAAGGGGGTTGTGATCACTATACACAACAACCGGAGAAGGAGCTGAGCTAATGTAAACTTCAAAATGCTGTAATGCCAATATTAAAACCAAACATTCCTTCTCGATTGTTGAGTAATTTCTTTGGTGCTTATTTAATTCCTTAGAGAAATATCACACAGGTTGATCCACACCATTTCTATCTTCTTGAATCAATACTGCTCCAACCCCAACATCACTTGCATCAACAGATAATTTAAAAGATTGACTGAAATTTGGAGCCTCCTGACATTTTTCAGTCCAAAGAAACTTGTTTCTCATACTTAATAAGTTTGTCAGGGGTTCAGCAATATTAGAAAACTAGGAACAAAACTTTCGATAGTATCCGGCCATACCCAAAAATTGCATCAGTTGCTTTTTACTGACAGGCACAGGGAATTCAGAGATAGTCTTGACCTTAGCATCTATAGGTTTAACTTGACCATGTCCCACAATATGTCCTAGAAAAGTTACACAAGCACGGCAAAACTGACTTTTAGATAAATTGATTGTCAAACTTGCACCAGTGAGACTGTCGAAGAATTTCCGAATTGTTGTTAGATGTTCTTTCCAGGTGTCATTGTAGATGATGACATCATCGATGTAAGCATCACAATTATCTAGACCAGAGGTAATCATATTCATCAAGCATTCAAAAGTACTTGGGGAACCCTTCATCACAAAAACGGCATTACTTTATATTGATAGAGTCATCTAGAGTCACAAATGCCAAAACTTCCTTTGCCTTTCCGTTAGTGGAATTTGCCAAAATCCTTTCAGAAGGTCAAATTTGGTGACATACTTGACATTTCCAATTTTGTCAATGCAGTCATCGATTCTTGGTAATGGAAATGAATCTGTTTTTGTCACACTGTTCACCTTCCTATAATCAGTGCACATACGGAAAGTTTTATCTGGTTTCAGAACAAGTATACATGGTGAACTCCAATCACTTTTACTAGGCTCTATGAAATTGTTCTCCAGCAAATACTGAATTTCCTTTTTCAAGTATTCCTGTTTGAGAGGGTTCATCCTGTATGGGTGTTGTTTCACAAGTTTTCAATCTACAATTTCAACATCATGAAAAATTTTGTCTGTCTTCGTAGGAATATCTGGAAACACGTTCTCGTATTCAAATAATAACTGTTTAAGTTTATTCCTTTCTTGTTGTTGCAAATGTAAAAGTTTCTGGTCCAGATTTTTCATAATTTCCAAATTCCGAAGATTTGTTGCTCAAAGATCAACAGTGTCCAATTGAATTTCTTCACTTAAATCCTCAGTTTGTGAGACAAGTACAACTAAATTATGTAACTGCATGATTTACTTGGCTCTCTCTCTCAATATACTAGTACAGCACTAGCTCGATAACTCGTGCCCTCCATTAATTTATTTAGATCAGAGTACTATTTTTATTATAATTTAACTCATTCATTTTCTTCTTAACCTTGTAAAGGCCGTAAAATCTAAGTTGAAGAAAATTTTGAAGAATGAGCAAGAGATAATGAACTCCATTACATGACTCAAAACTTCTCTCAAGTAAAGTTCTGTGAAACTATAATTTCACTTTTGACATGAATTGCAGAGTGCCAAATTCACGCATTACAAGCTGGAAAATTCCAGACATAAAATTTGACCCTTTATCAGATTGGACAGATTTGGGATGGTCAAACTGAGTAAAAACCTTTATCAAAGCTTTTACTATAGTTTTTGTTTTAATATTCCTCAAAGGAATTGCCTCTGGGAATCTTGTTGACGCACACATAATGGTCAACAGATATTGGTTGCCTGACTTGGTCTAAGGTAAGGGACCAACACAATCTACCATAATTCTATTAAATTGTTCATCAAATGCAGGAATAGGATGCAGTTGAGCCTTTGGTATATTCTGATTGGGTTTTTCTACCATCTGACAAGTATGACAAGATCTACAAAATTCACAAACATCACTTTTGATATTTGGCCAATAAAAGTGAGTCAAGATCTTGTGATAAGTTTTATTTATCCCTAAATGACCAGCCAAAAGAGTTTCATGGGCCAAACTAAGTATTTCCTGTCTGTAAGATTTTGGAACTACAATTTGATAGTTCACTGACCACTCGTCACTAGCAGGTATCTTGGGAGGTCTCCATTTTCTAATAAGAATTCCATTTTTAATGAAATAACAGACAGGTACTTCAGTGGCTTCAGTTTCACTAATGGCCCTCTGAAATAAACAGGAGATCTCAGGATCTTTTTCCTGTTTGACGACAAGTGATTGTCGTTTGTCACGCTGATTAGATAAAAGAGAATGAGTAGTCAAAAGAGGATCACTGTGATCAATATCTTTTAATTGATCCAAATTAGGAGTGAAAGTGACCTCATCAAAAGCCTGACCAATACATGTGTCAGCTAAAGGAATACTTTCCTTATCAAAATCATTCTCAAGAGCTTTCTTTGACATAGCTCTGGTAACTGCACAAGCTGGGTATAAATCAGGGAATTCCGTTTCAATAGGATCGACTTTCTGATCCAAAGAAGGTTTGTCATTTACAAGTGGATTTACCACAACCATATTTCCATCTAGGTCGTTGCCTAGCAATAATTTAATGCCCTGAACGGGTAAAGAAAACACTATTCCAACTGTCACAGGTCCGGAAAATAAGTCTGATGACAAATTTACAGAATGGAGAAGAACATTAACAAAGCTGCACTATACTCCCTGAATGAGAACACTCTCATTAGAACAGGACTTCTCAGAAAAAGGCAAAGTACCTGATAATAAAAGACTCTGAGAAGCTCCTGTATCCCTTAAAATTTTAATAGGGATAGGATTGACCAAATCACCCAAGAGTGATATAGAACCCTTCGACATGAATGGTTCATAATTCTCCATAATGAAATCAGACGGGGGTTTTTGAGACCCAACAAATGTATTGCTTTCAATACTTGACTGTGACCTTGACCTCTTAGAAATAAGAGCATTTGGGATAGGTCTATCTTGATTCTGATGCCTATATTTCAATTTGAAGCAATCAGAACTGACATGTCTTTTTTTCTTGCAATAGGTACACAGGAATAGACAAGGATTTTGGATCAAGTTTATCAGATGCTTGATTTTTAGAAGTTGTGCCAGACTGAGTTTTAGAAGGAGTCGTATTAGGCTGAAACGCCTTTCTACTAGTAGACTGCTGAGTGAATGATCTGCTTACAACAGGAACTTTATGAGTTAAAGAATAGTTATCAGCAACACGAGCAGTATTTTCCAAGGTTTCGATCTCATGCTCGTCAAGATACATTCCAATGTCACTATGGACACAGTGCCTGCACTCTTCAAGTAATATGAGTTGTCAGAGACTTTCGTAATCTTTACTCACCTTTCTAGAAGAGCACCACCTATCAAATTGTTGTGCTTTTTCCCATGCAAATTCGACATAGGTCTAGTCAGTTGGTTTTCTAGAATTCCTGAATTTTTGCCGAGAAGCCTTGGGGACTAACTCATAACCCTTCAAAATACAGTCCTTAACCACATCATAGTCAGCACTCTGCTCAAGTGACTGAAATGTTAATATTATGAGCTCTACCAGTAAGTACACATTGCAATAATAGAGTCCAGTACTCCCTTGGCCACTTCAAATTCTCAGCAATTTTTTCAAATAAGGAAAATAACTGTCTACTTCTTTTTCCAGAAAAGGGGGTACTAACTTAATATTTCTTGTAACATCAACAGTAGGGGAGTGTTTTCCTTTTGCCAGCTCTAATTCTTTTAACCGAATTTCTCTTTGCATTTGCATATCTAATTATTCTTTCTCAAATTGCATTTGTCTTTCTTCTCTTCTTTCTTTAAATTGTACCTGCATTACTTCCATTTCTTTTTCCCTTTGTATCTTTACTATCTTAAACTGAACCTGTCTTATCTCTAATTCCAACCTTTTTAAGCTGGACTTCCATTTTCAAAATGTCCAAACACTCCTGGGTAAAATTCAAAAATATTCTCTACTTTTGATGATATTGTGAATGAAAGCCTGTTGTTTTCACTAAAGATTTCAAACAAAATGTAAAATAGTACTTGGGATTTAAAGACTAGGGGAATTTAAATTCAAAAATACAATTTTCTGAAATATTTAGCCAAAATTCATATATCCCAAGATGAGCACCCAATTTTCTTCTGTTACGTGTAGGCTCGTACAAATGTAACAAAAGAAAAGAGTGAAGTCAACAAGCTTTGTAAATTTTAACAAAATAATTTATTTCCCTAGAAAACAATGTAAAAATATGAAATATGACTTACGGTTTGTGAATATAATCCAAAAATTAATCGTAAAGTTGAAAAAATATAAGTCCTATCGCTAAACAGTTCTAATTGAATCCAGGTTCGAATCTTGATGACGTTCCAATATGGAGGTGATGACATCAGATGAAGTTGTTGTACTTATGGCAACAGATCCTCGTTGAATCACAAGTTTATGTTTCCGTTCAGAATTCCAGAATAAATTTCTACTGAATTTCTTTGTCCCAGAACGTTTTATAAAAAAGTACACTTGTTTAGTCTTCTAGAGAATAAATTATTAAATCTCAAAAACAATCTGGCATCAACAATAAAAACCTCTTGAGCCCTCAAGGTTTAAAATACAACTCAAATGATCTAGTAAAAAATGGCTGTTTTAAGCCTCGAATTTAGATCACATGGTGTCTCATGTAACAGGCTACGTGATTTCTAACTTGAACAGTGCAATAAAAAGAAAAGACAATTATCATGTAACTAGAATAGCCCTATATAGGAATCAAATTTTCACACTGGAAATAAATAAAAAAGAAAGGCTGTTACAATTCAGCTAACACATGAGCCGAAAATGACTTTGGCAATACCCAATCATCTTCACTCGATGTTTACAAAATCTATGAACTTAAAAATAGTGCTTAAGTAACTTATAATCTAATCGGGTCAAGCCAATTATCCGAAAAGATATTCAAATCCAATGAAAATTATCATTACAATAAAATGTACTGAAACAAAAATAAAATAAAAAAGAATTTTAAAACTAACACACAAGCAATTTAATTACATATAAGTAACACATATAATGTTATGTTATTACTGTCATGAAGACCATTATGTTTTGGCAGACGGGGTGGTCTTTCAAAACAGGTTCCAATGTATCTCCTAAAGTGTTCATTATTTGGTTTTGGAATGGAATGCTGATTAAACTGAAACTGATCTTAAATTAGGAGTGTTGCCTTCTTTTCTGGCATGATTGAAAATCTTCTCTGATATTCATGAGCTATATATTTTGAATTTAGCCACCGTTGCCATACTGGATGTAAAATTATCACCATTTTCATTCTGGACAAAACTAAACATCATTAAATGACTTTTAGTAAAAACCCCATGATGACTTGACCATAAATTCAGGAAAATTAGTAACAAAGGCTTCAATATGTTCACTGTGGCAGACATACTTGAGATCAAATTGGTACCACTTTCACTCAGGGCTAACTAGATATCATAATTAATTTTCTGGACAAAACATGTCAATATGACCTTCATTTTCAGAGCAGTAGCAATAACAAGATTCTCAAGACAGCTACTGTGGTGGTCATACTGGATAACAGATCAGCACCATATTCATTTAGTACCTTCTAGACATCATAAGAAGTCTTCTAGTGAAAACTCAATCCTGGCATGACTCTGATGAGTAGCAAAAAGATTTTCAAGATGGCTGCTGTAGTGGCCATATTGGATATCAGATTGTCACAAATTTTGTTTAAGATCACCTAACACCATATAAAGTCTCTGATGAAATCCCAATGCTAATATGATTTTCCATTCAGACAGCAGCAGTAACTAGATTTTGAAGATGACTGATATAGAGGTCACAGTGAATGTTAGATCAGCACAAATTTCACTTAGAAAACAAAGTAAACATCATAAGAAGTCTTTTAGTAAAAATTCTGTCTTTATTTTATCATTCAATCATGTGGAGTAGTGATAGATGTGGCAGCCATATTGGATGTCGATGTGGAGACACTTCATTTAGTACCAACTAGGCATAAGAAGTATTTCTGGTGAAAATCCCATGTAAATATGACTTTCCGTTCAGGAGGTATAATGATAACAAGATTTTCAAAACAGTTGTTGTGGTGGCCATACTGAATGTTAGAGGTTTTGTTAAAACCTAATGTGGATATGACCATTCAGGAGTAGCCAAACAGGAATTTCAAGATGGCTGCTGTGGTAGCCATACTGACTGTCAGAACATCACCATTTTTATTTAAAACCAATCTGGCTTTGGGATGAATGTGTTGAAAAGTTTTATGGGAATCCTCACTAGTTTTGAAGGAGTGGCAATAACCAGTTTGTTCTAATTGGTGGATGTCTGTTTGATGATAGACAAAAGACATCAGGCCATCCCAGAAGCTCTTGTCTTTGACAATATTTTTAATATTCAGTAATTTAGCTGACAATGGGATATTGGTAATAAACATTAACTTTACACAGAAATGTATGCAAAAGCTTATTAAGGTCAAAGCTCTATCCACAATGTAACACGTCAGTCCAAATAGCCAAATTTGGTGGGTCGATGTATATCATTATTGGGCTTGATGTTTTGTTTTGGTTTTAAGAAAACAGGGGTTGTAAAGGTGCACGTATAAATCAGGTTTAAACCAACATGAAGGTCTCCACTTTATTTTTCTGACAGCCGCTGTCAGAAAAAAAAAAAGGGGGGGGGGAGACCTACTTGTTGGTCTAGAATCAGGTTTAACCCCTGATATAAAGAAGTTATGTTAATAATGTTGAGAAACTTTTTGACGCTCGGTAAAGCCGAGTTGCCTTATACATCTGAATAATTGTAGAACATATTTTAAAAGTAAAGCAATAAATGAATTAGTGCCGGCACCAAAGCTGAAGTTTTGGCTTTCCCAAGAGCACGAAACTGGACGCGCAGTCAGAATCGGGGTTGGGGGAGGTCTTCATATAATAAAGTTTACTTACTCTCACTTTCCATTACAAACGCTACAACGCTAGCCAATCTTGCCCTAACGAGACATCGACCAGGCTCAAACTATTCTGAGTTAATCTCAATATCATCTATGAATTTTTCCGTCGCTTTTTTTCTTCTTCTGCTTCGTAAAGCTGAAGAGACAGCCGAAGATGTTGTGACGTCATTGGCGCCGCTGAGTTGTTTCCCTTGATGCATAATATGGGCAGCAGTCGTAACAGTTCTCTTGCTAGATATCTTGTCATGCTAATATCTTCACATTCTAATATACGATCTTTTGATCTAATAAATACTGTATTTATCTGATAAATGCACACTAAATTCAATTGCCGTATAAATTTAAGGTTTAACACATAGTCTAACCCTTTAAATTTACACCCTCCCCCTTACGATATCTTGCAACAAGTCCGCTCAGGTACCAATTAGATTGTAGCAAGACAGTTTTGGTGAGATCTCCACTGTCCTGCGTAAAGGGCAGTGGAGATCTGATTTTAATCAGATGGTGGGGGGGGGAGGGTTAATGCATGTTGATTCTTAAACATTCCGAGTCGGTTCGCTCTGCACGCGCAACTATATAGTCCCCCTCCCTAAATCTTGTGGCAAGTCAGTTCTGACATCACTTATATACACGTTGATTCTCACTTGCAACGCGTCAGCTTAGTCAGATAAATCAACCCCATAAATCTGCGGGATGAAGTAGAAGCAGCAGTGAGATCGTTGAAAAAAGAGGAAGTCGGCAAGAGTGGACAACATCCCAGCAGAACTGGTCCAAGCAGGAGGAGAAGCAATGATTAGCGCCCTCACAAACATATGCAACAAGATCTGGCTGACAGGAGAATGGCCATCGCCGTGGACACAATCACTGATCATCACCCTCCCCAAGAAAGGCAATTTACAATAGTGTCAAAACCACCGTACAATCAGTCTTATAAGCAATCCAAGCAAAGTCATGTTGAGGATACTGCTATACAGACTAAAGCCACAGGCTGAAAAGATCATTGCCGAGGAGCAGGCAGGTTTCAGAGCAGGGTGCAGCACAACAGAGCAGATCTTCAACCTCAGGATACTGTGTGAGAAGTACCTCCAACACCAGCAAGATCTGTACCACGTCTTCGTGGATTTCAAGAAGGCATTTGACAGGGTATGGCATGCAGCTTGTGGGCGACCATGAGACTGTACAACATCAATGCCAACCTCATCACAGTAATAGAGCACCTGTATGACAAGGCCACCAGTGCAGTATACTTCAACGGCAGCATAGGGGACTGGTTCAGAACGACAGTCGGAGTCAGACAAGGCTGTCTGCTCTCTCCCACACTATTCAACATCTTTCTGGAGAGAATCATGGCTGACGCGCTTGAAAAGCATGAAGGGACAGTCAGCATCGGAGGCAGAACAGTCACCAACTTACGTTTTGCCGACGACATTGATGGACTAGCAGGAAATGAACAAGAAATAGCTAGCTTAGTAGAGAGCCTTGACAAAACCTTCGCAGCCTACGGCATGGAAATCAGTGCAGAGAAGACCAAACTGATGACCAACAACACCAAGGGCATCAGTACTGACATCAGGGTCCAAGGTACGAAGCTAGAAACAGTCCACAGCTTCAAGTATTTGGGGGAATTGTAACAGATGAAGGATCAAAGCCTGAAGTACTCTCCAGGATTGCGCAGACAACAGCAGCGCTGACAAAACTGAAGCCCATCTGGAACGACAAGAACATCGCACTCAGTTCAAAGGTCAGACTGATGCACTCACTGGTTATCTCCATATTTCTCTACGCCTGTGAATCATGGACCATAACAGCTGACTTGAGAGAAAAGGATACAAGCCACAGAGATGAGATGCTTCCGAAAGATCCTCGGCGTCTCATACAAAGACCGTGTCACCAATGAAGAAATACGGCAAAGGATCAGACAAGCCATTGGGCCTCACGAAGACCTCCTGAGCACAGTGAAAAAACGTAAACTGCAGTGGTATGGGCATGTCTCACGATCATCAAGACTTGCCAAGACAATCCTGCAAGGCACTGTACAAGGAAG
>JAECUM010051434.1:0-21998 GCA_016617855.1 Megalonaias nervosa | reverse complement strand
AAGGAGGATCATATGATCATAAACGAGCGTGTACAAGATTAATCATGGACGATACTGAACTCGATTTTATAATTGCTGATACAACGGAGAAAAACACATTTATAAGTCGAAGTAATGCTTATTTATCAGACGGAAGTAAATTAGGTATAATTGTGAGCTTTACTGATGGCGAGTCACCGCAGTTTACTCATTTAAGATCTTCGATGCTAGCGTATGTTTCGATAAATTTATTATCGATGACAAACAGATTTCCTTGTTATGCAGTCAGAGTCGCGACAGATTCATTTTACATAAACAAAAAATATGCGGATTCGTTGAAACAATTGCATATTAACAATCGTGCATCATGGGGCGAATGGAGAATAAAACGTGAAGATTTAATTAGTTATTCTGAATCTGCCGATGTTGAAATTGCGGAAACATATTACAAGAATAATCAAATACCAGGGATGTCATCGGCACCATTTGTATATGATCCTGTAGCTAGACATAAAACCGTTTATCTTAATGGGTGTGGTGGTTCAGGTAAAACAACACGCGCGATTGAATTATTTAATAATTGTTCTGATATGATTGTTTTGACACCGACACATAAACTCGCCAGGGAAATAAAAGAACGAGGAGTAAAATCATTTACATATCATAGTTTCTTTAGATGGTGCGGAGACACATGGACTCCATCGCGGATGGGTGAGAAATACATTCCTAAAATTATTGTTTGGGACGAGATATGCACGGTATCCCTAGAGGTATTAAAAATATTTCTTGATTGGCTGTTATTGAAGAATACTGCTGTAATAATGTGTGGCGATCATGGTCAACCGCCACCTTTCATTGGATCATCTCCACATGAGTGGCTGAAAACATTTGTAGATTATTACGAAGAAATAACTGATGACCATAGAGCTATTGATAAATCACTAAAAGAGTTTAAAAAGTTAATAAGACTACAGCCAGATAAAATACAGTGTGAAATAATGCGTAAAGTAATTCCAGAAACTTCTATGAATGATTTTTGGACTTTATGGAGACCTGCTGATTTGATAGTTGCAAGTAGAAAAATAGTTCGCGATACACTTCAACAACAATTATTTACGTTACATAAAGAAAAATTTTCAAATCTACCTGTACCTTTGTGTTATCGCCCAGCAGATACTCGACGACAGAATGTTGATGTTGAGATTCCTGGTGGTGGAATACAAAATCTTGTGTTAAATGATATTGTTTTAGTTGTTGATGATGTTGTTGAGAGCGCGTTAAGTATGGATAAATCGCCGTGGACGTTAGGATACGCTATAACGATTCACTAGTCACAGGGATTAACTATTACCGATACAAATATTTGGATTGTCGATGATCGTATTGAGTGGTCAAATTTAGTTTATCTAGCAGTGATAGGCAGAGGACGTAAATTGTTGCATGCTTAATTCATGCATAAATTGTTGGAAAATTCCAGGCATAAAATTTTACCCTTGATCAGTTTGGACAGATTTTGGAAAGAAAAAAGGGTAAAAGAGTAACCTTTTGCCAACGTTTTTACTACGGTATTAGTTTTAATAATCCTCAAAAGAATTGCCTCTGGAAATCTTGTGGACGCAAACATTGTGGTCAACAAGCATTGGTTGCCTGTCACGGATCCTGAGACTAAGTCTGATGACAAATTTGCACAATAGAGAGGAAACATTAACAAAGCGGTACTCTACTCCCTAAATAAGAACACTTTCATCTGATGAAGATTTCTCAGCGAAAAGAAAATTACCCGATAATAAAAGACTCCGAGAATCTCATGTGTCCCTTAATATTTAATAGGGATATTTTTGACCGAATCACTGATAAGTAATACAGAACCTTTCGATGTGAATTTGTCATAATTCTTCATAACAAAGTATGACTTGGGTTTGTTTGATTCAACAAATGAATTGCTTTCAGTATATGACCGTGAAGTTGACCTATCAGGAGTAAGAGCATTTGGAATAGCTCTGTCTTTATTATGTTTCTTTTTTCGATTTGTAGCAATTAGAAATAATGTACCCATTTTCTTGCAATAAATACACATAGGAAAAGATAAGAATTTCTAATCGGTTTTATCTGAAGTTTGATTTCTAAAAGTTGTGCTAGACTGAGATTTGGAAGTACTCGTTTGAGACTGAACTGTTTTTTTATACCAAAATCTGGCAGAGAGGAAGACTTATCGAGAAAAAGAAATTTTGTTTGTTAAAGAATAGTCATCAGCTGTACTGGCAGCGTTTTCCAAAGTGTCTACACGTTGCTCATCAAAATAAGTCTTGACGTCACTATGGATAGAAATTCTTAAACTCCTCAAGTAATAAGAGTTATCTAAGACTATAATACTCTTTATCAGCCTTTTTACATGAACACTACCTATCAAAAAGTTCTTCCTTTGCTCTAGCAAACTTGACATCGGTTTAACCAGTTTCTTTGTTACAATTCCGAGACCTCTGACGATGTGCTTCTTGTAGCAACTCATAATCCTTCAAAATACTTTTCTGAAGCACATCACACTCAGCACCGACAATAAAGTGTTCGATTCACGAGCTTTGCCAATAATTATAATTTTAATAACAAAATCCAGTCCTCTCTTGACAATTTAAAATTTTCAGCAATTGTCTTAAAATGAGGAAAATTTTGATCTACTTCTGTTCTTTTAAAGGGAGTACCAACCGCATATTTCTGGTAACATCAAAACCTGAACTTTCGTAAGTATAGCAAATTCTACTTGCTTTTAATTTCAATTGCCTTTCCACTTCTCCTTGTGGCATTTGCATTTTCATGAATATTTATTTTTTCCGCATTTGCATATTTATTTACATTTCTCTTTCTTCTTTCTGCATTGTATCTTTCTGAACATGTAATTCCATCATTTCTTTTGAAGTTTAAGTTTTCTTAACTCTATTTCCCTTTGATATTTTATTCCAATTCTTTTATTTACGTTGAGGTTGAGTAATCAAACTCAGGGTACTATTTGCAAGAAGTTTCTTTTCCACTAAATAATTGACCACATTATTTTACTTCTTGTTTTACCAAAGATGCTTTCGCTTCCGAAATAGAGAAATGTTTGTCAAGTTCTAGCAGCTCGTCCTATTTTAAGGATTGTACCATTCCTGTGTAGGATTTGAAATAAAGTTGTTTACTTTAGATGACATTGTAAAAACTTGCTGGCTTCACCATGTAAAATAAAAATAACTGGGAGAAGGACTATTCCGAAACAAAGTGAATTAAACTTTCAAAAACAATTTAATATTTTTGAACTGTTAGAAATTTGTTTCCCGGATGAGTCCCCAAGTTCTATTATGACTCTATAGTCACAAACTAAGTTAAAGAAAGAACAAAACCAGATTTTAACAAATAATTTAATTATCTGAGTTAAAAACTGAAAATTTAAGAGGCCTTTACTGTATTATGAATTAAATTCAAAATAATCCAAAACGTTCTCCAAAAGAATAAAGAGTTCCGAAATAATTTCAGATCCTGTATATTCTGTTATACTAATAACTTCGATCCTTAATGTATCACAATAGCATTGTCCAAAATTCCTTAGAATGAATTCACAACTGTCCCAAGACGCTGCTTTTCTCTAGATCGTCGTATCAGCACATTGTAATTCCAATAAATAATTTAAATGAATAGTTCCTCTCAAATTAAACCCAAACACAACATTAAACACATATGCAGACTGATATTTAGACAATAATTAAGAATCAAGACTTATGAATTCGAAATGAATTTAGCTGTAGGTTTCTCTCTGTATATAGGTCCACAAGAGAGGGCCGTGTAGAGGCCGATATATACAAGGCTAATTCTGCCTGCTGAAAACTTGTGGGGTTTTTTTTTAAAAAGAGAACCAGTTATAACATGCACTACAGCACGAAGTAACAAAAAACTAATGACAATGTGAGAAAAGAGAAGAAAAAAAAAGAAGTGGGATGACGGGTTGAATCATCCTGCTATATAGTTTCTACCGGTAATGCGACTCACTTGACTGACGTGAGTTTTATATGACTTCGTCAGTTCATCACTTTCTCTTGGTCTGAAACGTCAGTCGTCAGGCATATATTTTGCATGAAAAGGATCTGTGAGCGGTGATCTGCTCATGTCTTCCAAATTGAAAATAATTCACGTGTACCGTAGTTAAAAACGGAAATATGGAAATACTGCTGAAAAATGAGTGCTTTGTTGAAGATTCAGCAGTACTGAAGTAGTACTCAGCAAGTACTGCATTTCAGTACGTTACTTTTCTAGTTGGAAGATATACCCCTGAAGTCGTCAAACATTGCATAGTACGTGGAAAGAATTGAAATGAAACGCACATATCCATCAGGTGCGTCAAAGCTAAAAATCAGCAAAGCAATAAAAGCAGCTCTGCAAAAAGGGAGGCAAACCTTATTTGATGTTGGAATTACGACGACTCCCAAGACCTCAGATGCCCCTTCCAGTAGTTCATCAACTCAGAAAGAAGATGACCCTGACATCCAATCTTTTGTTCCAGCAGCTATAGAGAGTTTAGAAGCTGATACCACTGGTCATGACTTAGGAAGTTCAGCAAAAAGCCAAAGAGCAGGTGCATCTGTTGCTGGTAACAGTGCTGACAGTGACAATACAAGTGCACCAGCCATTTTTGAGGACAGTCCAATCACTGAAATTGGTGAAAGTGATAATACTTCTGCAAGGCCAACTGGAGCAGTTTTGTTGCAGCCATTTGACATTGGGGAATTTGAAACTGAAACATTCTTACCCACTCAGCTGGAAAATTTTGTCAAGGCTGGTCATATTTCCTTTCCACTGGAACTACCAAAAGATATTGGAAATCACATATTTCCAATGTCTGTTTCGAAAGGCAAAATGCCAAATGGGGAACCATTTTCGCGAGATTGGCTTGTATTTAGCCGAGCAAAGATGGCACTATTTTGTTTGCCATGTCGATTATTTTCACCTGAAAGTCAGGCTCAACGCTTGACTTCATCACTTGTAATGACGGAAGGATGAGGCCCTGGAAAGAAATGGAAGAATCTTATCAATCGTATTCCTGAGCATGAGCATTCAAAAGCCCATAAACAGTGCTACATTCAGTGGCGTGAATTAGAAGTTCGAGTGAAGAATGATCGGTCAATTGAATATTTTCTGGATCGCCAAATCCTCACCGAAACAGCTACATGGAGAAAAATTCTAGAACGAATCTTGGATGTGGTTCTGTTTCTTGGTGAACGTGGATTGGCTTTTCGCGGAAAGTCCGACATTATTGGAGATCCTCATAATGGAAATTTCTTAGGATTGCTAGAACTGATTTCGCATTATGATCCAATTCTCAAGGAACATGCGATGAAAGTTAAACGGTCACAGGAAAAGGGTCAAAAGCTTCAAGCGCACTATCTCTCAAATCGTTCTCAAAATGAATTCATTGGACTTTGTGCTGCTGAAGTTGAGAGACGAATCGTAGAAGAGTGTGAATCTGCAAAGTATTTTTCAATTATGGTTGATGCCACCCCTGATGTGAGTCATACTGAACAAACTACTTTTGTCATACGATACGTACATGAAAAACTTGGAAAATTTTCCATCGAAGAGCGGTTTTTGATCTTTGCAGATTGTACAAAAAAGGCTGGCTCTGATATTGCAAGATTAGTCCTGGAGACTTTGGAAACTTTGAAAATTCGCTTTGAGGACTGCGTGGCCAAGGCTATAACAATGGGGCCAGCATGTCAGGAAAGTACAAAGGTGTTCAAGCAATTTTCCTAAGAAGAACCCACTTTCTATATTCTCACCATATGGCTGTCATTCATTGAATTTGTGTGGACTGAATGCTGCCTCAAGCTGCACAGATGCTGAGACTTTCTTTGGAATTGTTCAAACTGTGTATACCATCTTCTCTGCTAGTCCACAACGCTGGGAAATATTACAAAAGAAGCTGCATGGTGTGTCTCTGCATGGGCAATCTGGGACGTGATGGACTGTATTTTAAAACCTATCACTAAATAGTTCTAATAGAATCCAGTTTCGAATCTCGACGACGTTCCAATATGGAAGGCGATGACGTCAGATGTGATCGTTGTATAAATGGCAACAATTCCTCATTTGAATCACAGTTTATGTTTCCTATAACTCCAGAATAGATTTCCACTGAATTTCTTTCTCCCAGAATTTTTATAAAAAGATACACTTGTTTGGTTTTCTAGAGAATAAATTATTAAATTCCAAAAACAAATGAACTTCAATAACAATCTGGCTTCAGCAATTGAAACCTCTCGAGCCCTCAGGGTTTTAAAATACAACTCACTGAAAAGCTCTCAGAAAGGGTATTAAATCCAACTAAAATATCATCCCGTTCTCGCGTGATAGGTCACGTGGTCTTTTAACACTTGAACAATGCAATAGAAAATATGAAATTTGTCACGTAGCAAGAACAGCCCTATCTAAGAACCAGACTCTCACTCTGAAATAAATTTAAAAATAAAACATTGTTTATTCAGACTAGGCCGAAATGACCTTGGCAATAGCCAATCGTTTTCGCGTAGTGTTTACAACCTGTGTACCAGAGTGAGCTAAAAATAATGATTCTGGAATAGGTTTTACATTTTAGATAAACAGAATGTTACTGAAAGAAAATATCGAATCGCGTGAAAATAATCATTACAATAAAATATAATGAAACAAAAATATAAAAGAATTTTAAAACTAACACACAAGCAATTTAATTACATATACGTAACATTAGAGAAGGGGCGAATGCTATCAAGTCTCTCAGTCCATCGCTTCCCAGATTGCCCATGCAGAGACACACCATGCAGCTTCTTTTGTAATATTTCCCAGCGTTGTGGACTAGCAGAGAAGATGGTATACACAGTTTGAACAATTCCAAAGAAGGTCTCAGCATCTGTGCAGCTTGAGGCAGCATTCAGTCCACACAAATTCAATGAATGACAGCCACATGGTGAGAATATAGAAAGTGGGTTCTTCTTAGGAAAATTGCTTGAACACCTTTGTACTTTCTTGACATGCTGGCCCCATTGTTATAGCCTTGGCCACGCAGTCCTCAAAGCGAATTTTCAAAGTTTCCAAAGTCTCCAGGACTAATCTTGCAATATCAGAGCCAGCCTTTTTTGTACAATCTGCAAAGATCAAAAACCGCTCTTCGATGGAAAATTTTCCAAGTTTTTCATGTACGTATCGTATGACAAAAGTAGTTTGTTCAGTATGACTCACATCAGGGGTGGCATCAACCATAATTGAAAAATACTTTGCAGATTCACACTCTTCTACGATTCGTCTCTCAACTTCAGCAGCACAAAGTCCAATGAATTCATTTTGAGAACGATTTGAGAGATAGTGCGCTTGAAGCTTTTGACCCTTTTCCTGTGACCGTTTAACTTTCATCACATGTTCCTTGAGAATTGGATCATAATGCGAAATCAGTTCTAGCAATCCTAAGAAATTTCCATTATGAGGATCTCCAATAATGTCGGACTTTCCGCGAAAAGCCAATCCACGTTCACCAAGAAACAGAACCACATCCAAGATTCGTTCTAGAATTTTTCTCCATGTAGCTGTTTCGGTGAGGATTTGGCGATCCAGAAAATATTCAATTGACCGATCATTCTTCACTCGAACTTCTAATTCACGCCACTGAATGTAGCACTGTTTATGGGCTTTTGAATGCTCATGCTCAGGAATACGATTGATAAGATTCTTCCATTTCTTTCCAGGTCCTCATCCTTCCGTCATTACAAGTGATGAAGTCAAGCGTTGAGCCTGACTTTCAGGTGAAAATAATCGACATGGCAAACAAAATAGTGCCATCTTTGCTCGGCTAAATACAAGCCAATCTCGCGAAAATGGTTCCCCATTTGGCATTTTGCCTTTCGAAACAGACATTGGAAATATGTGATTTCCAATATCTTTTGGTAGTTCCAGTGGAAAGGAAATGTGACCAGCCTTGACAAAATTTTCCAGCTGAGTGGGTAAGAATGTTTCAGTTTCAAATTCCCCAATGTCAAATGGCTGCAACAAAACTGCTCCAGTTGGCCTTGCAGAAGTATTATCACTTTCACCAATTTCAGTGATTGGACTGTCCTCAAAAATGGCTGGTGCACTTGTATTGTCACTGTCAGCACTGTTACCAGCAACAGATGCACCTGCTCTTTGGCTTTTTGCTGAACTTCCTAAGTCATGACCAGTGGTATCAGCTTCTAAACTCTCTATAGCTGCTGGAACAAAAGATTGGATGTCAGGGTCATCTTCTTTCTGAGTTGATGAACTACTGGAAGGGGCATCTGAGGTCTTGGGAGTCGTCGTAATTCCAACATCAAATAAGGTTTGCCTCCCTTTTTGCAGAGCTGCTTTTATTGCTTTGCTGATTTTTAGCTTTGACGCACCTGATGGATATGTGCGTTTCATTTCAATTCTTTCCACGTACTATGCAATGTTTGACGACTTCAGGGGTATATCTTCCAACTAGAAAAGTAACGTACTGAAATGCAGTACTTGCTGAGTACTACTTCAGTACTGCTGAATCTTCAACAAAGCACTCATTTTTCAGCAGTATTTCCATATTTCCGTTTTTAACTACGGTACACGTGAATTATTTTCAATTTGGAAGACATCGGCAGATCACCGCTCACAGATCGTTTTCATGCAAAATATATGCCTGACGACTGACGTTTCAGACCAAGAGAAAGTGACGAACTGACGAAGTCATATAAAACTCACGTCAGTCAAGTGAGTCGCATTACCGGTAGAAACTATATAGCAGGATGATTCAACCCGACATCCCACTTCTTTTTTTCTTCTTGTTTCACATTGTCATTAGGTTTTTTTTGGTACTTCGTGCTGTAGTGCATGTTATAACTGGTTCTCTTTTTTAAAAAAAAAAACAAAAAAACCGCAAGCTTTCGGCAGGCAGAATTTGCGTGTTTTACTGCGTGTGGGGGCCCCCTGGGGGGTGGGGCCCCTAGCAAATTGTTCGGGTATCTCGGCCTCTACACGGTCCTGAATAAGGATCGAAATAAATACATGTTGAATCTGCTCAGCTAATTGTAGTTGTATTTGACTATTAAATTATGAAAACATTCAAAATATAAGTCTAATTTCTAAATAAACACATGTAGCAGTTGAGAAACATAGAGGTTCTATTAAAACTCTGTAAAACCAACCTGTTCAATTCTGTACTTCTAAAAGAAGAGTCTCCCAGGGCCTGAAGGAAATCTCACTCAAAAGACTTGGACAATAATATGAAGGAACAGTCAGTTTTTGTGCGCAGTTGCCACTAGTGCTGGTGTTGAACACATATTTTCAACATTTTGATTTATTTTTTGCATACTGTTAAACACAAGTCACTCATCTTCCATAAAAAATATGCATTGTAAATAAAGATTTCAAATATGTTTTAGCTTAATTGTAGTAATTATCTTTATCTTGGCTTTTTTCCATTACATTAAAACATAATACTATAAACTATGTATATATTTTGCAGAAATTGAAAACCTAATTCTTTTATTGTATTCACAAAATTTCATTTTTAAGAAAGAAAATCTTATTATTTTCTTTAAAAATCCAATTAGATTAAAAAAATCGTGTTTTTGTTAAAATCGTGATTAGTTGCAACCCTGGTCAGAATCCTCATTTGTAATTGATGCATTCCATTACTGACAATAATAGTATGTTTCAGCTTTTAGTCAGCTCGAAAACTGCTGATACTACTGAGCCTTAAATAATCATCATTTACTAAATACACTGAAGGTCTCTAGATTCCAAGGACGAATACAAAATAAAATAAGCAAAGGATGATATTTCATGGGTTCTTTATGCATACGCATTAAGGAGTTTACTAGTCCACAGCGTGTCTTTCATAATTGTAAACAAATTCAACCTTCATTTTCGAGTAACCATAAGTTGAAAACTGTCTGTTAAAACTTGTACTAAATCGCAATATGTAAATAACACTTTTTGCCATTAATTAAATCATGTAAAAAGAAAAGATTTGTGAACACGCATGTTTGAATATCAGTAAGAAACGAATTAAAAACATTTTCTAATGTGTATGACAATTCTTTCTCAACAGATAATAATTTCACACTATATTATCATGCATGTAGGATCCAGAGATGGAACTTTCTGCCCTGTCAGGTGTATATTTATATTTAGTACAATTCGTTGCAGAACTTCTCTCTCTCTCTCTCTCTCTCTCTCTCTCTCTCTTTCTATATATATATATATATATATATATATATATATATATAGATATATATATATATATATATATATATATATGACGAGTTTCCAGAATCTATTGATCTGGCACTTAGCTAACTTAAGTCTACATACACCTATTTGTGCAAAATATAAAATATTTCAATATTATATGATTTGATAAATGGCCCAAAAAATTTTTTATATTTAATATCTGGGATGGGGGAGGTGCCTGAAATTTTCTTTTGAACCAGGATATTTGATTTTTCTTGTAATTAAGATATTTTTTCAGCTAATATAATGGGTTTAATCATTTCTTTTTTTTCTTCTAATCATAGCAAGAATATTTTAACTCTATTTGGGACCGGACATTTTTGTTTAAAGAAAAATCTCAACCCCTCTCGCATCGAAAATTAAATATCTTGTCCCTCAGGTTCCAAACATGTAACCTGAAATTTAGATTGCTCTTTGTCCAAAAGTAAACCCACGTCGCAACAGCATAGTCCCTCTAAGTCCTCCATAGGCCTGATTATGTGAAGACAGTATTGACTTATCACATAGATGTATATAGGCTAGCGCAAGACTTCCTCGTTCTATGGTAGTTATTAGGTAGGGTGGAATCCGGGTCTTGTGTTCTACATATGCTAGAGCTGTCATTTTAATTGTTTCCTGTGAATTATTGTGCAATTGTTTACTTTGTGTATTAGGTTCCGTTATCATTTCTTCAAGTTTTTGTCTCTTCAAACTACGAGTGTGAGGAACGACGCCTAAGGAACTAGTTTTATGATGTCGCATAGATTGAAGAATATGCATCCGACACAAGCGGGAGATACTCAATACAAAGAAAGATGTTCTTTTCCCTAATACCAAGGTATGGTAATTATCTCCTCTGTATTATGTTACGTGCTTAACGTTTTAAAATTCAGAGAACGTGGAAAAAATTTCGTTATGTAATAAAAAAGACTCCATGGCAATTCACGGCTCAAAATTTGGGCAGAGTAATAATGTTAATAGATTAACATTCTGCTGTAGTAGAGCCCGACCATATTTAATTGGCGAGGGGGTGGGGTGATAGGATTGCCTTAATAACCAGTAAATTATTATTATTATTATTATTATTATTATTGCTTTGGTTTTACTGTTTTAGTTCTTGTTATTGTTTTTCTGCAAATCATAGCAAGATTATGTTTACAAGCTATTTGGGTCTGAATATTCCCGCCTCCACATCGCCACTCACCACCATCCGAAAACTGAATGGTCGGGTAGTTCTCCATATTAATTTTCCAGTCAGAGTAGCTACAAACAATGTAGGGTTTATGTGCCAAAATAGGTCATTACACAATGTATTTTGGGTCATGTGGCTTTAATCGAGTACTGCAAAAACTAAATGTTGTAATTAATTCTAACAGATATGAGTATCCAGGTTACATTTTGAAATTACAAACAGGTAAATATACATAATCAACTGCCACTAACATCAGCAATTTAATTTTGTTTGTATATATATCTTTACAACAAGGGACAAGATCCAAAACATTCAAAGGGAATTTGTGTGATGTATTTTGTCCCCAATCGGGTTTCATTCCACACATCGACGCACTTTCTAAAGAAACTGTGACAACCTCTGTGATTGTATATTTCTGTGTCTTATCTCTCGTGCGAGTTTGTGTGTGCACTAACACGATAACGTCCTGGTTGCGAAACAGGTTGATTAAATGCCTGATTTTACCGGAATGATCACCACCATTAAGATAAATGAGTTTATAACAGGCGATCGGATCACTCACTGACGGTGCGGTTGACATCGTCCGGAGATAACTATTGCGACGACATTCCACCCTGGCTGTATAACCTGCAGTGTTTCGACGAGAAAGCAATTTGCTCTTGTTTGATTCTCCAATGTCTGTTGAACGTACCCGCAATATATACAGTATGACTTCGCATACGTGCTTGGGAGGCTCGCCGTAGTTGAATAATAAACTGAGAAAACAACTCCGTTTGCTCAGCTCAAGTACGGATATGTTTTGTGGTTGCTGAAGGTGCTTTTGATCTATGCAAAACGAGTCATTACCAACTCTGCTGGTTGTGTCCTTCAAAAGGAAATCCAATTGGTCAGGATCGATGATAACGCGGCGACATGGACGCGTGCAATTCGCTGATTTGGCTTCTGTAAATTTACCGATGATCATTGTCCAATGTCTTTTGCAACAGTGCCATTGTCGTTGATGGCTAAACCATGCAAAGATAACGGATGAATGTTAGGATGAAGCTCAAAACTGTTGATCTCCACAAATTCCGTCAAATAGATGTTGGGCAGCGGCCCATCAAATGCCAAGTGTTAGCTCGTGTGTAGGATGGCCGAACCTCTCAAAGTACGGCTGGCCGAGAAAACTCGCAGGATAACGCGCGACTATGTGGACGCTGACGATTTTATTGGCGTCGTACTTGTTGTTTCAGAGACCTCCATGACTATATTTTGCACATGATCGCTGAACATCCTCGAGGAAACATTTTGGAACAGTTACCAATTATGTTTTTTGCTGTGCAAAGTGCGGTACCACAACGCAACCGTGAATGAATTGTTTATGACAACATCTACGTCTCGCGTGTACTTCAGCGCAATGATGCGCAATTATTCGTGAAACTCTTCGAGGCGGTAACACTCTCCCGATGGCGAGAAATTGCAAGTCTGGCGACCACGTATTTACGTTATGATCAATAAATTTGATGAGGTTTCATGACTGGTATTTCCAGAATTGTGCCAGTTATTGTTTTGATGATCGGACATTTGATCGCATTTTCTAGCGCTGGTATATCCGTGCTTTTTACAACATTTTCGTGAACTCGTTCTGTCCATTGTTGAATCTTTTTGCTCCTCTGTGCAGTCAATCCATGGCCGCGAAGCGTGTTAGTAAAATGCTTGGTAACATGCTCGGATGTGCAATGTATTGTCCCCACGTGCACTGGGGCTAAATTTTCAATGACGTGTTCGTTGATCACAACAATACCGTACAAGAATGAGGTAATCAGATACTAGTCTCGTAGTAAATTTTATCAATACCAGTCAGTAATCCAGACGGCGACGTTTCTGATAATACAACAACGTTCTGTCCACGTCAACGCTCTTCCTTTATTGGTTCCGTCTTGTTTCGCATCATCCACGTATCGCTATCACGATTTTGCGCAATAAATTTAATCCTGCGAAGGTAGTTGCGGTCGGGCAGACGATTGAGAATCTCACGCGCACGTGTATCGTGCACGGGTGCGTCATTGACGATGTGGCCACCACAGATTCTAAGATGCGGCGTGATATCTTGGTCGAGTCATTTTGTGTATCTGGTTGCTCGGCCTGCCACGTTGTAAAAAGCTGAACATTACCGACAACAGCAAACTCGTCTTTAGCATCATGAAGATATTCATGTAACGCTGACAAATTTCGTGGACATTTTACCATGTGTGAAACTGACCGGTCCAGATCAAAACCGTGGCTCACTACAGGTTCAACCAGAGAGTGTCGCACTAGTTCTTCCGTGAGCACGATCTTGTCTATTTCCTCACACAGATTATCTAATTATATGTTAGATCGCGGCCAAAGAATACGATTCTAGTGAGCTAAGAATAGTTTTCTCTTAATGAGCGGGCAAGCTGTTGTCAGTCTGAGATCGGCATGATTTATATTTGCACAGAGGAATTGATATATTTAATTAAAAATAAATAGTTTTTTTTTTGGTCACATCATTACGGTGAAGTTACTGTCTAATGCTCGTTATTGATCTCCTCAGATACACTAATAGTATTCTTTAGATCTTCCAGGTCCAATAACGTCTTTGGAAATCCGTCCGGATACTTCTCACCCTACCATACTCACAAAGTGCGTGGCGCGCATCACTAATATCAATATTTGTACCATAACGGTATCAAACTGTTTATCTCCCTTCCTGATAGTTTTCACTGGATTGTTCCCGTATTCGCTGTTGGACAATGTCGATAATTTTCCATAGTTCAATCACATCTTTGAGACGAATTAGAAGCAACATAAGCGGATTTAATTTATATCAATGTTTCAATAGCTACACGGTCAAAACTCACAGTTACATTCATGTGCGAGGCCATCACAAGTTCGTAATATATATATATATATATATATATATATATATATATATATATATATATATATATATATATATATATATATATATTAATGCCTACGATCATGAATATTGGAGGATGCGTACCAGTTTCCATCGTAGTTAGCGACCACTAAAAGCTTTACATAATGCAATATTTTTCACACATGTTAAGCGCACTTTGCTTGCACGGAACGGGACCACCCGCCCTTCCGAGAATAATCAGCATATATGTATTTAGTAGCATTGAATGACACACTGTGGCACGCACAATGCGTTTTTCCAATCACATACAGTAATCATATGGTACGGAATGAAAGAAATCTCTCTAAATTGCCAATTAAGTGTGATGTGTCTGGGTGGGTTTACTGGATTAATGTCAACTATTTTCTTCCGTTCCGAACAAAATATCAATAAGGTAATTTCCTTGCTTGGAAATCCAATGATTTTCCATTCATTGACAACCCTCTTTTCATAACCTGCAGACTACAAGTAGTGTTGGGGTCCCACTGGATAGCATGGGAATAATAATAATAATAATAATAATAACAATAATAATTTTATTTAAAGAGGTATAGATACAAAGGCTATGTCCGTAACCACTTAAAATATTTGTGACCCATGTTATGCTTTTAATTGGTTGATTTTTGGACAATTTAATTAAAAGCACTTTTTAAAAGAATTTATCCTCTAATATCTTTACTTTTTACCAAATTTTCTAAAAAATTTTAACGGGTTCTAAAATCAAATTGACAAAAGCCACATTTCAAGCTATTTTCATCCAAATTTTTAACTGTTAGTGTTTAAATAATCTCTTTTATTAAATTCAAGTGCTAGTAGCAAGGTATTTTGTAAAACAAATTTTACTGAAAATCCTAGACCGTTGGTCATCATAATTTTATTGAAAAACCTTGGTCACTGGTCATCAAAAGTTTACTGAAATCTCTAAGCCAATTGTCAGCAAACATTTTTCTGAAAACCAAAGCAGACTGGGCATGAGAATCATACCAAACAGCCATGGCCCCTGGTTATCACACTTTCACAAAAGTCCATGGCTAAAGTTCAACACAGTTTGACAAAATCTCTAGGTCATCAAAATTGTACAACACACTGTTTATGATTTCTAATGTCAAATTTTAGCCTTAATTTAAACAATATCCTCAGCCGACAGTCCTGATTTATCAATATATTGAAACCAAAAACAAGTTTAACATGCTAGCGCGTTTTTAAGGCGAGTCGCCTACCCCTTAGAAGCGGATGGAAGCGATGCGAATAGTCGGGGGGTGGGGGGTATTTATATCCTCAACTTCGTTCTTATTTTAATACATATCCTTTCTATTTGAAAACAGTTCCAAAATATTTTGTCATCCTTGAACTATTGCAATTTTTGCACCCCACAAAACCAGTTGAATAAATAGAACTATGTCCTGAAGGAGACTTTATAATATCCTGCTGTATTCACACACACAGATATGCACAAACTACTCAGCATAATTTTTCATGAGTTTGGAAGACATACTTGCATTTTCGATAAATAAATCAAAGGTCGGTTGAAATTTTTATTGTTTTTTTTTTTTGTTTTCAGACGCAAAGCTAAATTTAAATCGAAAAAAAATACGCGCGTTCGTATTTTAAATGTCAGCTTATTCAACCCTAAATGCTATATTTATATTAAACATTTCTGCTATGTCTAGATTTCGAAGTTTCAAAGATGGTTTAAATTTTTATTGATATAGTTTCCCGACAAGGCTTACTCATTTCGTTTGAAGGCGTAAATGTTAACTTTCATGTACTTTCTGGTATGTTTAAAATGTGCATGGCATTTTAATCTAGAGTTATGTCCAAGGAAACGGAATGAACAATAAATGTACTTAGACGGGCAATGATAAGTATGTACAGTTTTCACATCTGATACATGATATACAGTAAATCAGTAAATACCACAGTCCATACCAGACAAGTCTATAACTATATGTTTCGTATAATTCTACAATAGGAAGTTTTACACCAGTCTATAGCTGTAAGTTTCACACAGGTACTACAGTTGTACGTTTCACAACAGTACTACAATTGCAAGTTTCACACCAGGACTACAGCTGTACGTTTCACACCAGTCTACAATTGTAAGTTTCACACCAATAGTGCAATTGTAAGTTTCACACCAGTACTACAATTAAAAAGTTTTACACCAGTATTACAATTATAAGTTTCAGACCAGTACTACAATTGTAAGTTTCAGATCAATACTACAATTGTAAGTTTTACACCAGTACTACAGTTGTAAGTTTCACACCAGTACTACAATTGTAAGTTTCACACCAGTACTGCAATTGTAAACTTCAGACCAGTCTATAATTGTTAAGTTTCAGATCAGTCTACAATAGTAAGTTGAACACCAGTTCTACAACTGTAAGTTTCACATCAGTTCTACAGTTGTAAGTTTCACACAATTATACAATTGTAAGTTTCACACCAGTGCTACAGTCGTAAGTTTCACACCAGTACTGCTATTGAACGTTTCACACCAGTGTACAACTGTAAGTTTCACACCAGTACTACAGTTGTAAATTTCACACCAGTCTACAACTGTAAGTTTCCCACCAGGACTATGATTGTAAGTTTCAAACCAGTTTACAACTATGTTTCTCACCAGTACTACAGTTGTAAATTTCACACCAGTGCTACTATTGTACGTTTCAAACCAGTCCAAAATTGTAAGTTTCACACCAATACTACAGTTGTAAATTTCACACCAGTCTACATTTGTAAGTTTCAAACCAGTCTACAATTGTTTTTTTACACCAGTACTACAGCTGCAAGTTTTACACGTCTACAACTGTAAGCTTCACATCAGTACTACGACTGTAAGTTTCACACCAGTATAAAATAGTAAGTTTCACACCAATCTACAATTGCAAGTTTCACACTAGTAATACAGTTGCAAGATTCACATCAGTCTACAATTGCAAGTTTCAAACCAGATACTACAGTTGTAAGTTTCACACCAGTACTATTGTTGTAAGTTTCACTCCAGTCTACAATTGTAAGTTTCACACCAGTACTACTGTTGTAAGTTTCACACCAGTACTACAAATTGCAAGTTTCAAACCAGTACTACAGTTGTAAGTTTCACACCAGTACTACAATTGTAAGTTTCACACCAGTACTACTGTTGTAAGTTTCACACCATAGCTACAATTGTAAGTTTCAAACCATTAGAGAAGTTGTAAGTTTCACATGTCTACGACTGAAAGTTTCACACCAGTCTACAAGAATAGATTTTAAATTTTTTTTATCCACGTTGGGTAATTTTATACTCATCCGATACCTAGCCATCACGTGATACCCTGCAATACATGAAGTTCAAAATCATTTTCTTATCTGCTAACCGTGACTTTAAAATGAAGAATGTATAATAATATATCATAGTTTTCTGTAAACTAACAGTCAGTCAGTATGTTTTGATGAAAGTACACGACTTTTAGTACTAAACATAAACATGATCTTAAAGCAAAGTATAGCTTGACACTTCCCCCAAAACTGTCTGAAAATTAGAATGTGAATAGTCTGTCAGAACGTATTGTCAATTACGCTGTTATTTTAATACATTAAACATACACAAAACAGTTAGTCTTAGGCTATAGTGTACGAATTTTGTAACTTTGTTTATCAAAGTCTCTAATTAGCTAATTGTATCAATTTATGGTGTCAGTATGTCTCATTGATAATTATTTTATCTGAATAAATCTATTTATGTAAAACTTTTCATGTTGAGATCGTGGTGTAGGCTCCCAATTTTGAATCTGTCGCTATTGTTACGGAATTATGTATCACCGAATTTATAATATAATTTTTATTTATGTCATTTGAGACTATGAAGTTATATTTTATGTTGTTTAAATTCAATGGTTAGTAATATCGTAAAAGTACATTTGTACTACGTAGTATGAATTCATTCACAATGTCTCTAAGGTGAAATATACAAATGAATGCAGGTCAAGATGACACACGAGTATTGATTGAGGTTTGTGTGAAAAAGAGTGGGACATCAAAGTACAACCGACCTGAAACGCGCGCTCTAGCATTTGACTGGTTAAATGAGATTTTAAGGTCAGAACAGGAGTATTTTTTGCTTACGACTGTTTGAACTATGTTGAAATAGTAAGAGTTATATGTTCGAGATTGTTTTGAGTCATAGATGTTTATTTACGTTTATTCTTCTTCATTTATACATAGCGCTTGTAACAGTCTTGAGAGAGAACTTTTGATTAGTTGATAATATGATCGCTGGATACAGCAAAGTGAATAATTAGTGCCTTAAACAGTCAGTACTGTGGAATTATGTGATTTATTCAAGGATTTTAATATCTAATTTCTATCGGATTTTGTGAAACTTTCTAGGACTTCAATAATAGTCTGCATTCATGAGATTGCATTGATGTAGAATCATTTGAATTAATAATTATGTTGTATTCAATTGTGTTATCACCGTAAAACACAAGCATCATACAAGCTAAGTTCTGATTACCTTACAGCAGTTTCCTGATTAGCGAGAACTTGATAGAACATTTTTAGGATTATATGATTACATACTATACACTGTAACTTATTTAAAATTCTTTCACTTTGTTTGATTATTTCATTTTATTTACATAAATTTCTTTTGTAGAAACTTGATTGCTTGTTGGGTTTTATACATTGTTGGGGATGTGTGTGTGTTTCAGTTTATATTCCCTAGACGTAATATTATGATCGGGTTATAAATCACACGATGGCTTGGGCATAACGTTTAAAAATAATAAATATAATTTAACTTAGTACATTCTTAACTCCACTAGATAATATTATGTAAACTAAAATCAATATATTCCAACTAAGCATGACATTCTATGAGAATTTCATGACAGCGTCGGGATAATGCTAGCATTTGAGGAAAAACTCTGAAAACTTGAACTCTATTAACAGGCCGAGCAAGTGTAATATTAGAACAACTGAAATAAAATCAATTGTAAAATATAATTAGTTGACTTGAAAACCACATGAAGTGATAACATTGTTGTATTTATTTGATATACATTTTTTTAACATTAATGTAAAATATGTTCACAAGCATTTATAATAAAGAAAGCCGGAGTAGCTGTTTAGAAAAACTAAAATTTCTTTGCAAAATAAATGGAAGGTGGTGAGATTATCACTGAACATTAAGATATGTGTACGTTGTACAAAATTTACTTTAAACAAATAAAAAAGCGTTATAATAACTTGAATTTTTTTTTAAAATGATAAGTGTTTAGATAAACTTTAATATCGCTGCAAAATAAATGGAAAGTGGAGAAAGTAACCCAGAAGAATCTTCAAAGGGTCCTAAATCATCAGAGAGGGTAACTTCACAAAATATAAAACATCCACATACAGTTGAACTTTGAAAACAACAAATATCGCGTTCGCAACAATTAAAAAACAAAAGCAGAAAGATTTATGATTAAGACAACTGAGGTTAACCTGACATCATGCTCACATGACATAAATAGTTCAAAATGTATTAACTGAAAGGTGGTGGAATTGTTGTTATATGAATATGCGTCATCGATTCAAATCGAAATGTTTAAAACAAATAATAAACACCTCAAAAGGACTCGGGTACGGCGGAGCATAGCATCAGTATCATAAATAAACTACATTAATTCCCTGAAATGTTATATCATAACAAACCGATCAAACTTAAAACTAAAGTTTCAGATTCATACATTTTACCTAAAATACTCAAAGCGAATCAAGCAACTTAATTAATTATATGTACCATGCAGCATTAATTTAAACTCTTACAGTAAGTTACAATATGCCCTTGAAGAGGACGTTTAACGACAAGGTACGATAAGAGCAGATTTTGGCCCCAAATTAGCGATACATTTAATTGTTTGTAAGAGCATTTGTTATGGTTATTTTATCTCCACTCTATATGAACTACAACATACGTACACATGATATAATGAAATGGTGTGAAATTAACAGTTAATTTTGTTCCTAAGTAGGCCTGTGTTCAATCAAAAATTCAAATTTTGCCATATTTCCGCCACTTTGAGTCCTCAAAAACTAACAGCACAGTCGAGAACACGTTTGATTATACCTTTTGTAACCAAATAACACATATGCAAATTTGATACGTGTTTTTGTTTGAGCTCACCGCTAAGAGCAGAAAAATGTAGGCAAAATGCATAACTTCCAGCTGCCATATTCTTCGGCAATCAAGTTTAGGGTGTCACTTTACAGTAACACAAAATGCAATTTTGTTGGGTTTTTAAAACAAAATTGATGGTCAAATGTCAATTACTATTTGTATGGGCCACTGTATTTTTTATCTTTCTATTCTGGTTGCATTTTGAGTTATTCTGCGAAAATAATAATCGAAATATAGATATAGAAGAGGCGCCTTGAGGAATGATGTTCATGACAAAAAAAAGGAAGCAGCCGAATGTGCTTTTTTTGGCTAAAATAGTCTGTTAAAATTGAATAATGGAAAGAAATAAAACCTCCATGGATTGTTTTATTACCTGACCATACTACGTTGCATTTATTATTTATATTGTAATATTCTGTGATTTCAGGCAAACAGGATCATATGAATAATTGCATGAAGCACACTCATACATTAAAGTTATAAAATCAGCAATGAATCCAGTAAAACAAATGAAATAAATATTCATTAGTATCGTTGTTCATTTGCTTAAATTTCATAAAATAATTTAGAACCCAGCTTCAAATTGTCGTCTGTAGACGGGGTTTGAAATAGACCCTGCATATTCAGTAGGTTACAGTCACTTTATAATATCATCTATTGATTGCAACAGTTTGTCAAAGAAATCCTTATTAAAGAAAAAGATTATTGTACAATTTGTTTACTTTTAGTGCAACAATATTGATAAAATATGTTGTTGTTTTTTTTTTAAATAATCGAAGCTTTGATGGTATATATTACCCTAAGGAATCTCACCAGGTGACATCATATCTATTGTCACTACCTGAGTGATGTAGACTGATGTAAAGATATTAATGTATGGGACAGAAGCCACTGACCTTGCGCAGCTTCTTATTGTTTTTTTTTTTTTTTTTTTGAATTTCTTTTCATAAAGTTTGTATTTATTTTTTCCTTCTTAATTCATGCGTATTTTCCTCCCACCAATTCCTTATTTCTGTCTTGTTTTCCATTTGTTACATGTTTCTGATGAATAACTCAAACTGTTATCGATCCATATGTTTGAATTAGGAATTTAAAAATAACTCGCGAAGTATTTTTTCTTTAAAAAAATGCAATTTCTACTGGTGGCTTACAAATTAATGTTGCGAAAAATTGCTGGGGTGAATGTGGATGCGTGGACGGAATTTTATCAGCAGTTTATTGACACTGAAGACTATAACATGCCGAGGAAGTGGAAGCTAAGTGCCTTTCCCAATGACACACCGAAAGAGACAGCCCGAGCTGTAGCTTGGGAAGGTATCGCATGCGGGACCCTAATATTACGAATCCGACGCGCTACCAACTAAGCAACAGTGTCCACCCCACCCGAAAAAAGAAAAAAAAATGAAATTGGGGGTCCCTAAATCATAATGGGGTGTCACTTATCTCTTGTAAATTGAATTTAATAACATTTTATTTTATGTATTTTACATAAG
>JAECUM010051433.1:0-17048 GCA_016617855.1 Megalonaias nervosa | reverse complement strand
ATTTTGACGGTGTGAACGACCATTACACATTCTTAGTCACCCTTACCGATAAACGTTTAAAGCTGATACATTTTTCAAGATTTCGTGATTCTATAGTCTGTATACAATACCCATGGATAAAATCACCAGTTTTCGTCTGACTCAGGAAATGGGTTTTAAACCAGTCTGTAATTGTAACTGGTCGTCAACGCTATTGTTCAGCATTGAATGTGCAGTGTAATTAGTGTTCTCATTTATTATTTAGCTATTGAGAAAATGAGTCTAGTAATTGGACCATCAGCCTTGGGTGATAAAACTTCATGCCAAGAACATTCACATAATTTGAACGAACATGCATGTGCAAACTAGTTTTAAGCTGGAGTCATATATTCATCAGTCTTCAACCCATTAAGTTCGAATCCCAAACAAAAGGCCCAAGTGGAGTAAGATTGCTCAGATTAGGACTAAGATTGGGACACTTTCTGTCAAATGTGTTCCTACTCTCTTGAGCGCTTTTTTAAGAGTTATGAAAAGGTTTTCAACTTTAATGACACCAGTCATATTTAGTAGTAGATTGGCATCATTTGCTTAAACTTCAAAATACCTGTATGCATGAAAGCGCTCTTTCAGATATGGTAAAATTTTGTTGAATGGTTTCTGAGCTTAAGTTATTTACATGGTTCTCTACTTTTTGGTACTGCAACTATATTTGATAGCCAATCGGTATCATTTGGGCAAACGTATAAGGCCTCTTTGCCAAAATGTTTTCTGTCAAATTTGATCAAGTTCTGTTTTGTTTGTTTTTCGTCTCAGGTTGTGAGAAATTGTTAGGCGTTTGATAGTTTGTGATAACGGTGGCCGCAAAAAAGACGGTTCTCTATTATTTCACAAATTTTAGAAACGTAAATGCCATGATGTTTTCTCTCAAACTTCGCAAAATCTTGTTGATTGGTGTTTCAGAAGAAGCCGTTTAAATTTTTATCTATTTATATTGGATGATGGGACGGTGTCTCTTTATTCATAGTAATGGTGGTTATACTGAATGATTGGACGGTGTCTCTCTATTTATAGTAATGGTGGTTATACTGAATGATGGGACGGTGTCTCTCTATTTATAGTAATGGTGGGTATACTGGATGATGGGACGGTGTCTCTCTATTTATTGTAATGGTGGTTATACTGGATGATGGGACGGTGTCTCTCTATTTATAGTAATGGTGGTTATACAGGATGATGAAACGATGTCTCTCTATTTATAGTAATGTTGGCTACATCAAACAATCAATCAAACAATCAATCAGTTTTGGCCTAGCCAGCTTTATTTAGATGCTCACAGCAGTGGAATAACCAACCTTATTCATAGCCTGATTTATGGATACATTTATGGTTTATCTAACTTTTTAAAAAAAAATTATTTGACTAATATTTACGTGACATTAGGTTGGAGATTTTCCTTCTCTGCTTTCAAAGAAGTGTACAGATTACGCCTAATTGCTTTTTAATGAAGTTTCTTATTACCATTCAATAGGAATATTAAAGTTAAGATTAAGTTCGATTGTTCGGCAAGATAATTTTTTTTCCCGCAAAGAAAACTTTATTCACTGGTGGATCATATTCTAGAAGATTTATGTCCTTTCTTATTTCTATTGATAATGTTACACTTTCAAGTAAATCATCTAATAAATACCGTGAAAGTGATATTTTAAAATACAGACTATCACAAAGTTCTTGCGAGGATATTTCGTTAGGACATTCATAGATTATTTTGTTGTGTCATTCTGAGAATACAATTTTGAGAGATATCATCTTGATGGGAAATACACTTACAAGACAATATATTACGTCGCCACTAAACGTTTCCTGCGAATCTATTGTTTTTAAATTTTCAAATATTTATTTTTTCGATATTAGAAAATGATCTACATTAATTTAGTCTAGACTGATGTGTACAGTTTTCGTAACATTACTAATGGCGTTCATGTTGCTATTCTCAATATTTGTTCACGTGTCAGGCAAATTATCCTTCTGTGTTTTGCATGAAAGAATATAGATATTCTTGTACTCACCTGGAAATGGATGTGCCTTTGTAGGCGGCATACATCGTGATAGTTCAGTTCAGATCTGTATAGCCTGTTGTTCCCTACAATCGAAAATTAGGTTGTTATCAATGATCTCGTCCTAAACATTACTAAAACTTAAAGCATCACTAGTCTAAGTTCATTATATATTTCCGTCATTTTTTATGAAATCGAGTGCATTAGTTAAAGGTTCAGATACACCAATACTATCTTAGTTATTTTAGGACTAAAATGGACACAACATATAAAAAAGCCCGCGTAAGTTATGTTGCATTTTCTGGAAATTGTTGCACTTGAATAAAATGACTTTCCTAGACCAAGTAACCATATGAACAGGCCGAATCAAACATTTTTATTTTTTCGTCGAAACAAAAGAAAAGAGGCTGAACATTTCATTTTCTGTTTAGGCTTCAATATTGCTTTCTATTAAATACAAGTAATGTTCTTCACTGGTTAGCAAATATTTAGGAAGAGTAAAAGAAATTATATTGATGATTTTCTTATGGACTATACAGTATAATGCACTAACAGTTGATTGGCTTAATTAGTGGTGTGATACCTCGAAATAATTGTTAATGGGAACACTTTTCTATAAAATTTCCATCTCAGAAATAATTTGATGAAGTGATACAGCATATAATGGAGGAAATCTCCCAAAATAGATGAGAACTCAGTCACGCGATGAAGTTCGCAATGCAAAATTAGTACCGTCTCAAAACATTTATGATACATGCACGGAATGATTTGCACAAGTTCAGTTTTTCTTAAAAAAGTTCTCTAGTGACTTCATACTTGAAAAATGAAACTTAAGAATGTTTCTTCCATCACCTAGACATCGTAGCTGAGTCGCCCGTCATGAAAGCTCTGACGGTGTTACTGGGGAAACAAAATAAATTGTGTAGTGGTGGCGAGTATAGATAGTTCCCGAATGGCGTCTGCAGCAGCCATGTTTGTGGTATGCTGACAGATTTACCGTTGATTTTATATGGTGTTTGGAAGTTGAAATAAATTCATTGAATCTCAAGATACTGTTACAAAATATACATACATAAATAGAACGCAAATCAGACTTTCTGTTAGAATCTATCTTAGTAATTTATAAGTTGATTTTGCTTCAGTGTGCCTTGTTCAAAATGGTCAATTTTGGTAGTCGCATATCGGAGAAACTGCCAGGTTGCCCATCGTCCAGATGAAATGGACTGAATATCGTCTGCTAGTGACCTTATCGGGAAGAATCTATTCTATTTTCTATTTCCTATGTTATTTTCCAATCATTTTTGGAACGACGAGAACGTGTTCCGATTGCATACGGGTTAGGGTCCAGTTTCAGGCGGATAAAACATTCGGTTTTCTCAAACCTTTTGCACAATCCTGCGGTAAAATCTTCTACCTAAAAACTGACGAATCGTTCTTATTAAGCTTAGAAATGTATGCAAATAAACTGGAATGTTGAGTTATGATCACACGTTCCTTCAATTAAAAATTGAACAAATTAGCACTGTCCTGGGAGTCGAAGAAGACGCTTATATATAGACACATATCACAAAGAACGACTTTAATTAGTTCAAACATGGCGTTGTCAAAAACCAAATTATGGAATATATCGTGTTATGTACAAAGAAGCGTAAATTCTCAATGATAAATAAGATATTTTGGGGGGAAAATGTTTTTTTTTTTTTTTTCATACGAAACAATTTGTTCGACAAGTATATGAGATAATTACGCCAGGATCGATCGGATCAAAGCTTTATTTATATGAAAGGCTATACAATGCTATATTTAGAAAACTGACCTTTGGTGCTTATGATCTATGATACAAGCTGTCAAGCTAAAAAAAAAAAAAACAAACTGATAAATCTTGTATCGGGCATGTGTGGGGCTGGCTCAATACTCTTGATTGATAATCTATGTTTCTGGAACCACCAGATTTTATCGGTGGCTTTAATTTCAAATACAATGAAGGGCCGGGAATTAACTAGCGGAACTAATCAATATTTTTAGAATACGGACCAAAGTCCCAATTATGATGAATGAAAACTTTCAGTTTGTATTCCAACAGTCCTGTGTGAAATTTCCCAACTTCAAAACTTTCTGAATCGTGTGAAACATAGCTTAGAGAGTCCGGAGAATATATGTCATAAAGCAGTTCAATAAACAATTTTCAAAATAAAGAGTTGTCGTGTTTCAGGCTAATAGTTGTTACTATAGCTGCAGGAATTATAAGGATAAATAACCTTGTCAGATAAACGATAAATATCGATTGGTCATTTTCAGGGATGGCGGCGATTATAAAATTTGAGGAGCAAACCGGATGCTAGCGAGAACTGCACTACATTTATTTATTCACATATTGTAATAAATGCCTTTAATATGAGCAAATAAAATATTTACGATTGTGAAAGACTCCCCCCCCCAAAAAAAATAAATAAATAGAAAAAACGAAAGAAGCAACAGCCACCAAACAACAAAAGAACAACAACGAACAAAAACAAAACAAAATAAAAAACAATAAAAAACCAACAATCCTCCCAACAAAAAAAAACAAAAAAAACCCCCCAAAACAAAACGCACAGCCTTCGCCGTAAGTAGAGAAAAAAGGAAAAGTGTTGCTGAATTCCGTTAGAAAACTCCTAAAAGCAAGAATCAATATCTTGAGTGCTGTCAAAAGTTTAGAATACCGAACCGAACATGACTTGCCGCTTTTAAACAATTCTACATTTTTTCCCCAAGCAAGGGCAATAAATTGTTTAGTATATCGAATCATGCAGGACAGGAAAACATGACTACAGGAGGCTGACACGATAGCTTCAAGCACAATCTTGTGAGGGAGACACTAAGATTTGTTCCATGACACGAGACATTCTGTATGACAATCATAATCTAACTTACTTATTATGTACTCTGTTAGCAAAATAATAAATTGTATTTATTTATTATATGACCATGTTAGAAGACTTATAAATTTCACTTAAGTCGCTGCTCCCAAATTTAAAATGAATATAAACATTATTTGAAAAGAGATTTTGCTTGTATTACTTTTGGGGGGGATGGGGGAAATGATGCTTAGGAACAGACCTATTGGTTCTCCAATAAATGCTTGCTGACTCTCAGTAACTGAAACATTTACTGGATGATTTCATGCAGTTACATAGGAAGTCATGAGGTGTGTATATAGTAATTCGTCATATCAAATACCCAGCTTGAGATACAGTATATGATTCTAATGTTCAAGGCACTGCCCTACGTCCTTCGTCCGTCCATACCATTCTAAAGTCAGTATTTTTAATAGATTTGATCCTACTTAGTATTTAAGCTAATATATTGGATAATGACACTCATCCAGCAGTGACCAATACTGTGTTCTTTTAGAAAGGATTGAATGTCATGTAGCCGAAGAACACAAAGAAAATTTGATATTAGGAAAATATATCCCAATCTATCAATACAAATATCCGTCGAAGGTTATAGTTACATTTGTCTTGATGTTGCTGTCGTGGTGGCATGTAAATTTGAGTGTTGTGTGCGTCATACATGTTACCAGGATATTGGTGTCCATCGATCTGAGATATTACCTCAAAAGAGAATATAGATTCATTTTAGAGTCGCTTGAGTGTTTAATTTAGGTCTCAGTACAGGTTACAACTATGCTATTCAGAGTGGCTAAAAGTGTACTGTTTACGTGAAAGAGTTACTGTTCACAGATACATTGTATAAAATGACAGTTTGACTCTCTCTCTCTCTCCTTCTCTCTCACTGTCTTTATCTCTCTTTTACTAACAGTAGCAATACCGGTAACTGGTCGTCCATTTTCAATTTTTTTTTATAAATCATGTTTAGTTTCTTTTCTCCGTTCAGTTGAAGTCTTTGAATGTATTCAGAATTTATTTAATTTTCATGAGAGATATTTTTCTTTGCATCAGAGCTGTATTTACTGATTCTCCAGCACTGGTGTCAGGCAGAAGATTTGGTCATTGTCAGACACTGGTGTACATCGGATTTACGACATTGTTAACGCTCGACGTCTCCGTCACCATTTTTATTTTGCCATATCCACGCGCGCACGTGTTTACACGTAAGGAAGCGGTGAATATTTTGACTTTACTACGGTTAATACTGCTCGATATTGACCGGCAGCAACAACGTTATACTGATGGGGCTCGTCATAATAACTACATATATTATATAACAACAAATCAATATTCACTGGTACGGTACAATTGATCGGGCTGCGAGTTGCCTTCGGTGAGGTATGCTCTTGGAATTCCATGCCTTCAGCAGCATCATGAACAGCAATAGCGGCAAGACGAACGTTGAAAGAGTATAAATATACGTCATCGAGGCAGGCTAAGGAAGACCTTACACTTTTCTGGATATCTTTTTATTATTAAAGGTCAAGTTCAAAACGTTTCAGATGCATTTGTGTGTATGCATTTGGTACGAACAAACACATGTTGTTTTTATATGTACTAGGCACGAAATAACCCATGCTGTTGTGTATATGCATTAGGCACGAAATAACCCATGCTGTTGTGTGTATGAATTAGGCATGATCAAACCCATGTTGTTGTGTGTATGAATTAGGCATGAACAAACCCATGTTGTTGTGTATTTGCATTAGGCACGAATAAAATCCCCATGCTGTTGTATATACGCATTAGGCGCGAAATAACCCATGCTGTTGTGTACAAGTATTAGGCACGAAATAACCCATGCTGTTGTGTACAAGTATTAGGCACGAGCAAACCCACGCTGTTGTGCATATGCAAATGGCACGAAGTAACCCATAATGTTGCGGCATTTATGTTATAATATATATATATATATATATATATATATATATATATATATATATATATATATATATATATATATGCCAATTCAAAACCCCAATTACCGATGACGAATCAAGGCACATCAAAACTTTACATAGGTCACGTTCTCTCAATAAAATGGCATCTGGTTATGATTGAAAATGAAAACAAGAACAGTTTTCATTGATAAACGACCACGTGAACTCGACTTTAGAAAGGATTACTAGAAACGTTTCTCAGATGTATATACAGGATGAAAAATATAACAAGAGGGAGTAATAATCTCGTTTTCTTTATTTTGCTTGCGACGAGGCCTACTGAGTCCCTAGTATAAATATTGGTTATCAGCACACATACAGGGAATTGTTTTCTGTCACTACAAGAGATATCTCTCATACCAAAGCTTGCTCTACATATAAAAAATAACATTCACTGCACTGGAGTATATAGTACAAGTTTTACATCCGGCTATTTTAAGATGATCTCTCATTCAGCTGAAGTGAAAACTAGCTCATTATTTTTTTTTATGAAGACATCGAATTTGGTCTCTGATTTGAAGTCCTGACCGTATTATGTACTTGAATAATGTTCTTTTGAAGTCTTGGAAGGTTTAATCTTTAAACAATTCAATTCACTTGAGTATATTATTTAAGTATTTTCTTGACTATCCTGATTTTCTTCATCTGGTTGGAAATGATTACTTACTATACATGTGCAAATATTAACGTATGAGAAAGGCGAAAATTAATGCATATTAACGTAATTCATATATTCATTCACAGTCCCTCTCTCTGCCTTATATATTATGCCAAATGCTAATATGTAGGGGAAGGGCTGTCTGCCTTACAGACTGCTAAGTGCTTATATGTAGGGGAAGAGCTGTCTGCCTTACAGATTATGCTAAGTGCTTATATGTAGGGGTAGAGCTGTCTCCCTGACATATCATATGTGTGTGTGTGTGTTTGTGTGTGTGTTTGTTGCCCAACCACAATTGATTCATTAATACGGCAATAAAGAATGTTTAAACTTCTTCATCATAGATGGTTTTGTTCACTTTTTCTTGAGTCGTCATGATCTCGTTTTTGGCAAAGATCCCGTTTCATATTTGAAGTAGTTACTTATTGACATAGTTGTAAAGAAGTGATTTGCTGAAATTCAATGACAGAACGGTCAAGACCGTTTCATGATTACCAAAATCACGTTTACGTTTCTATGAAGAAAATCGAGTGGGTTTTTTTTCCTTTCTGAACACATAAGGGTTAGACAAACAATGTTTTGACAGCGTTTAAATCCTTTTGTAAAGATTCTCAATTCACATACAAACGACCACAGTAAATAAAATGTACAAAATCGCAGTCCATGTTTAAGTTCAACTCAACGCAGAGTTTCATTATATTTCCAGTTCTACTGCCAAACAGAAATTACCTTTGGTATCTTTATTAAATTGATTCTAAGACCAAAGTAATATATTGGTACTATGACCAGAGTAATATATTGATACTAAGACCAGAGATATATATTGGTACTAAGACCAGAGTAATATACTGGTCCTAAGACCAGATTAATATATTGGTCCTAAGACCAGAGTTACCGGTATATATTGGTACTAAGACCAGAGTAATATATTGGTACTAAGACCAGAGTAATATATTGGTACTAAGACCAGAGTAATGCATTGGTACTAAGACCAGAGTGGGGCCCCGAGTGGCCGAGTGGTCTAAAGCGCTCACCGTTACCGATCACAACTATCTCACCTCTGTCTGCGTGGGTTCGAGTCTCGGGCTCGGCCAATGTGGGTATGTGAGAAAGCTTGCCGGTAGCTTCACGTGGGTCGGTGTTTTTTTCCGGGGTTTTCTCGGGTTCTTCCTCCACCATTTATACTGGCCGCCATGTATAGCCTATTTTGTGCTGAAAAATGGCGTTAAACTCTATAACAATAACAATAACAACAACAACTAAGACATGAGTAACATATTGGTACTATGACCAGAATAATATATTGGTACTAAGACCAGAGTAACATCATGTCAACAAAAATCTCCGCACAGAAAATAAACATATACGTAGAGAGGGGATTCCAATTTCAAGCCAAACCAAGCAGCGATTTGACTATTTACAATAACACAATTGTATAGCATGAAGTTTCATTCAGTTTGCTGCTGATTCTGAAAAATTACAAGAAAGAATACCTTATATATAAATATCAATGCAACTGAATAAAAACCCTTTTCAAAATCTATCAGATGCCCGCGTGGAATATTTCGCAACTTCCCGCTTTTTATAAAAATTCATATAAAATAATCTGGCATCATGTAAATCTCATATTGGTATTCGGTAAATGATCTATTACTTTTAAAAGTGCGGGTATCATTTTATTTATAAAATTTAAATTTTCTTAATTACAAAATTATCTAGTTAGTTTTCTCCTTCTTCAACCCTATTTGTCTGGTCTCATCTCAACACATTCCATCTACGTGTCCCTATCTGGATCCATTACAAAATAAAAACCACTCTGACGTGTCCCTATCTGGATCCATTACAAAATTAAAACCACTCTGACGTGTCCCTATCTGGATCCATTACAAAATTAAAACCACTCTGACATGTCCCTATCTGGACCCATTACAAAATTAAAAGCAATGCCATGTTCAGTCTTGCATTGTGAAATCTCATTTAATTTCAGAGTTTAAATCCAGACATTCTCCGTTTGGTCCATGTAGATTAAAGAGTAAGCAAAGAAAAACGCCACCCCCATGCATCATAAATTGGAATCAAAGGTAAACTTACTACCTCGATACAGTTAATATAAATGGCATGCACAAATGCTTTTTAAAATTTGTTTTGACAAACTTAATACACCCATTCATAGTCGGAGGACACGTAATCCCTGTCACAGGTTTATGGGTATGTCCCCTGGATCACATTTAAAGACCCTTCACGGTCAACGACCTAATATGACTCGTGTTTTGCTTGGTATCTAATTTTGAGATACACATTGCTACAGTGAATATTGGCACCAGTGTAAAAGTAAATTGACGGTAGCTGTTATTCAACAAAATCTAACCAAGTTCAGTAAAATAGCAACTATACAAAGTTTGACGGAAGAAAACTAAAATAGCATTCATACTGCGCTTTTGTTCTTCAACAATTTCTCTCTTTAATGGAGTGGCAGCAAAAGACAATAACACCGGACATCAATCTATGAGCGGGTCATATAGCTAAATGAGATTTTCTGTTGAGAAATTGTATTGAGGAAACACGGTTAATATCAGCAGTCATATGCCAATTAAAGACAGTGTGCTCGTATACTATGTAGTTATTAACTAATTAAAAAAAATAAAGCTTTTAATCAAATATTGCAACTACATGTAAAATTATTGAAACCCTAAAATCACACATTCGATTAGGGAAAAACAATCTGTGAAGAAATTACTCCTCCTACCTCCCCCCCCCCATGTAAATTATACAGATCAAATATAGCAGAAAATACTTGTAAATACTATATAGGTTACTAATTTTTGCGAAAAATAACAATAATAGTAATAAATAGATGTATAGTTAAGTGCATTTATTTTTTCAAAATTTGATCTTGCTTAGACCCATCCAGTCTAACGTGTCAAGTAATGGTACTGTTGTATTTAAACCAAGGTATAAATTTATGACTGCATTGTTGGTTTGTATTGTGGAATTATGTCAACTGAACGTCACTGCATGTCTTCGCACTCTCAAGGTATGTCATTAAGGGTATGGCCCGATCCAGATGCCATTGTTGTAAAACTGTATTTATCTCATGTTGTAAGTGTATTTATGAATACTTGGGAGTCGAGTCTTCATGGTTTTCAAGATGTGATCCAGGGAAGGGTATAACCCAGAGCATATGCTCTGAATTTATACCTGTATGTTTATTAAATGTGTACATTGTTATAGGGTGGGATCTTAACAGTTATTACCCAGAGTTAAGTTTCCTACCATAGAAGCACGATCCGTTGTGTCTTGTATGTATGTTTTATTTTTGTATCCTCATGTTTTTGAAGCCAATAGATGTCCATAGGGTGGGGATATCAACAGCGTCAAAATTATTAAAGCCGCTCTGCTCATCTACAGATCACCCCAAATCATATCATCAAGTTTCAAGTTTCTATCTTCAAACGTGCGGGAAGAAATACACTATATTATTAATGGATGTACAGGGGGACAGAACCATATAAAATCCACGCCCCACCCCCCACCCCCGAAAAAAAGCACGGGGATGAAGGAAAAGCAAACAAAGAACAAAGAGTACACTTGTATTAGAATCAAACATAACATTTATCAATTACAAAAACCTTACCACGCTGGTAGCATGGCATTATTGAAGGCAGACAACACTGGTAGTCTGACATTCTTGAAACCAGACAACAGCTGTAGTCGGGCATTACTGAAGCCAGACAATAGTGGTAGTCGGGCATTACTGAAGCCAGACAACAGTGGTAGTCGGGCATTACTGAAGCCAGACAACAGTGGTTGTCGGGCATTACTGAAGCCAGACGAACATATCATGTTTAATACGATAGCTACAAAATGTTCACATTAGACAAATATTTTGCTCACTTAGTCATTAATTCATCAGGGCTGTGGTACAGGTCCATTGGATCAGTACGGGATGGAATAAGACGCGCCCGCCCCCCCCCCCCCCCCGAGTCTCCCAACTATGGGTAAAATAGTGAATAGTGTGATGATAGCACAGCATCACTGGGAGGAAGTCTTCCTCGATGAAATCAACGGCCAGGACAGAATGGCTCCAAGATGAGCTCAACTACCATGTGCTCAGGACCAGGGCGTGCCACACTATATCAGTGGATTTCGGCTGTGGTCATCCAGTCTGGAGAGGGATGGGCTCCACCAGGCTGTATCTTGCCCTCGACACACCACATGAAGACAACTAACAATTCTTCCATACCGGATCGGTCGCAGCCTGGGTCAACAAAGACCGCGCCTTCCACTACACACCAGGACGGAGGCGACAAATATGCTACTGGTGCCCCCACTACCAAGATCCGTGAGAGAGACAACATCATCATCGGTACATGGAACGTTAGAACACTGAGGGATGTGGGAAAGTTGAAAGAACTTACACATGAGTTGGAGAGGTACAATTGGAACGTTATTGGTCTCTGCGAAGGGCGCTGGAAAAACTTTGGCGAAATAACAACAGATGAAGGGCATAAGCTCTACTTCAGCGGAAGAGGGGACAAACACAATCATGGCGTTGGATTTCTTGTCCACAAGGGCATTGTGAACAGCTTTATGGGTTGCTACCCAGTCTAAAGCAGGCTCATTATCATCCGCCTGAGGGCGACTACCTTCAACATCACAATCATACAGGCCTATGCACCCACATCTAACTATGGTGAAAACGAACTGGAGAATTTTTACAACCAACTGCAAGATGTCATTAACAACTCACCCAAGAAGGACATTCTGTTTGTACAAGAAGACTGGAATGCAAAGGTGAGAGCTGATTCACAGACAAACTGGCAAAGCACATGTGGACCCTTCTGCAATGCAGAAACAAATGAAAGAGGACTCAGGCTCTTGGAGTTTGCTGCCTACAACAATCTTGTGCTAGCCAACACGTTCGGCCCTAACAAGGCATCTAGAAGATGGACCTGACACAGTCCAGATGGACAACATCACAACCAGATTGACTACATCTTGGTGAAAAAATGATTCTGCACAGGACTGAATATCGCCAGAACACGAAGTTTTCCAGGAGCAGATATTGGAAGTGACCATGATTTATTAATGACAACGTTTCGCCTCCACCTGAAAATGATCAAAAAGCTTATCCAACCAAGAATTAGATTGGACCTTGAAAAACTGAAAGATCCAAAAGTCGCAGAAGCCTTCCAAGCAATGATAGGTGGTAAATTTGCATCTTTGATAACTCTGGACAGCCAAGACACCGACCTCGAGTCCTTAACAACCACATTCAACACAGCTGTGACTAGCACAGCTAGGGAGATCATTGGCAAATATCGTCGAACAAAGAAACCTTGAGTCACAACAGATGTCCTTAAGCTATGCGACAAAAGAAGAGAACTGAAAAAGGGAGAAAGAGATCATGAAGGAGCTAGAAAATACAGAGATAAACAGCATGATCAGGAAAAGCATGAAAAAGGCAAAGGATTCCTGGATAGAAAGACAATGCTGCAAAATCGAAGACAGTCTGAGTAGAAATGACAGCAAAATGGCATATAAACTGGTAAAAGATCTCACAACCCATAAACAAGGGAAAACTACCACCATCCAAGACAAATCAGGAAAATGCCTCACAGAAGATCAAGAGATCTTCAAGCGATGGACAGAATACTGCTCAGAACTGTACAATCATAAGACCCAAGGAGATCCAGCAGTACTAACTCGCCCTCAGGCAGAAGAAATTGATGACAACCCCATTCTTCGTGAAGAAGTAGAAATTGCAGTTAGGTCACTAAAGAAAGGAAATTAGCTGGCGTTGACAATATACCAGTAGAGCTCATTTAAGCAGGAGGAAAAGAGATAGTCACAGTCATGACAACAATCTGCAACAAGATATGGCAGATAGGAGAATGGCCCACCACATGGACTCAATTCTTGGCCATCGTGCTCCCCAAGAATGGAAACCTACAGCTGTGCCAAACCTACAGAACCATCAGTCTTATCAGCCACCCAAGCAAAGGCATGCTGAAGATAATTATCAACAGACTAAAGCCTCAAGCAGAGAAAATTATTGCTGAAGAGCAGGCAGGTTTCCGAGCTGGAAGGAGCACCACAGAACAAATCTTCAATCTCAGACTCCTTTGCGAGAAATACCTTCAGTATCAGCAGAATCTATACCACATTTTTATAGATTTCAAAAGGGCCTTTGATAGGGTATGGCATGCAGCCTTATGGGCAACTATGAGGAAGTACAACATCATCTCAAACCCGGTGCAGGTTGTTGCGCACCTCTATGACAAAGCCACCAGTGCTGTCTTCATCAATGGCAGCAGAGGAGATTGGTTTCGAACAACAGTTGTAGTCAGACAGGGATGTATACTGTCACCTACACTCTTCAACATTTTCCTGGAAAGGATCATAGAGGATGCCTTGCATGACCATAAGGGCACTGTCAGCATCGGAGGAAGAACAATCACAAATCTTCGCTTCGCAGATGATATTGATGGTTTAGCAGATGAAAAAGAACTGACTGATTTGGTTGAGCGCCTCGACACAACCTCCAGTAGCATATGGTATGGAGATTAGCGCCGAAAAAAAACCAAACTGATGACAAACAACACCAATGCCATCAATGCAGAAATAAAGGTCAGTGGACAGAAGCTGGAAAAAGTCACAAGCTTCAAGTACTTGGGATCAATTATCACAGATGAGGGCCCCAAGCCAGAACTACTTTGCAGGATTCCCCAGACAACAGCAGTAATAACAAGGCTGAGACCAATATGGAAAGATACCAACATTGCTTTTGGTCCCAAAATAAGGCTGATGCACTCAATTGTCATATCCACCTTTCTGCATGCTTGTGAACCATGGTAGCTCACATCAGATCTACAAAGGAGGATTCAAACCTTCGAAATGAGATGCTACCGCAAGATCTTGGGCATCTCATACATTGACCATGTAACCAACGAAGAAGTCCACACCAGGATCCAACGAGCTATCGAATCCTATGAAGACCTCTTGACCACTGTAAAAAAGCGTAAACTAAAGTGGTACGGTCATGTCTCAAGATCATCTGGACTAGCAAAAACAATCTTGCAAGGCACAGTGCGAGGGTGCAGAAGAAGAGGCAGACAGAAAAAGAGGTGGGAAGACAACATTACGGAGTGGACAGGCATGGGATTTGGAGATTCCCAAATGGCTGTAGAGAACAGGAAAAGATGGAGAGAATTGGTTGTAAAGTCAACTGTGGTGTCCCAAAGACCTCATGGGTTAAGGGATTGATGATGATGATCATGATTCATTAACTGAATTTATTTTTGTGCTTTTAAATACCCATACTATTTTGGTAAATAATGGTGTACTTGCAAAACTGACTGACATTTCTTGCCCATATTTTTCATTTTTTTGATGCACACCATGATTACAAAAATGAAAACTTCAGAGAAATATTGTACACTAACATGGGATTTTAAACTAAGTTAGGATTTGTTTTCTAATATTGTGATAAGAAAAGTGGCAAAAATAAATTGCATTGAGATTAAATGCCATACCCTTTCTCTCAGTCTAGATTTTGTCTTTATCCAATAAACGTGGATTTTCTATTCACCTACAGCAGGTTTCTTGGTCGCCATTTCTCCCCTTTTTTGTTTTATTTGAACCCGTACTTCCTCATCTCCTTATTTTACATACCAACAACCAGCAGGAGGGCTATTAGCTGACGCCTGGTGAGAATAATTACATAAAATTACGTAATATAGTTTGTCTTGAAGGACTTGTGTAATTACATAGTTACATAACAGTTTGTCTTGAGTGACTTGTATAATTACATGGTTACGTAATACAGTTTGTCTTGACGGATTTGTGTTATGGACATACATGATGCAATTTGTCTTCAGTCTTGTGTAATTACATATAATTACGTAATACAGTTTGTCTTGAGGGACTTGTTCCCAGAAACAGAACAAAACTAAGAAATATGTACTAACTATATGCTACAATAATTCAGAAACTGTTTTGATTTCGATGAAATTTTAAGATATCTTTTTCGAAGCCTTATGTCCTAAGAATTTTATTATACATTACTAATATTAATCCCAACAAAGCACTAAAGAGTACTGTAGATAGCTATATGAATCCCAGCAAAGCACTAAAAAGTCCTGTAGATAGCTATATGAATCCCAGCAAAACACTGAAGAGGCCTGTAGAAAGCTATATGAATCCTAGCAAAGCAGCAAGAATTCCACAGATAGATATATGAATACCAATGAAGCACTAAAAATCTTACAGATGGCTACTGGAATCCCAGCGAAGCACTAAAAAAATCCTACAGATAGTTACTGGAATCCCAGCGAGACACTAAAAAATCTTACAGATAGCTACCGGAATCCCTGCGCAGCACTAAAAAAAACCCCTACAGATAGTTACTGGAATCCCAGCGAAGCACTAAAAATCTTACAGATAGCTACTGGAATCACAGCGAAGCACTAAAAAATCTTATGATAGCTACTGGAATCCCAGCGATGCACTAAAGAATCATATAGACAGCTATATGAATCCCAACAAAACACTAATAAATAGCTTTATTACATGCTTTTTTTCTCAGTTAACTTTAAATTGGCAAAATGGTGCAGTATTTTTCCACACTAAACGTTTTCAAATTGCACGACACGTGTGTCTAAAATAGTATCGTGTATTGGAAACTACTTTGTGAACAAACAATGTACTCTCATATTGCAGACGATTTACAAGCTTTTCGTTGATTCGAAAGTAGAGATTAAAAAATTAACTAAGTGGACGCTTTTCCTGAATCACAAATGAAACGTTCTAACAATAAAACAAAGGAACGCGATATTCGCAATGTCCACAACAAACGTGATAGATGCAGTATTGAAAATACCGTTTTGATCATTTAAACAATTATTTAGGACAAATGTTCGTAGCTTTTCCCAAATAGAATGGTAAAGACTATGACCAGAGCTCTCTAGGGTATATACAAATAGCATAGAAAAAGCATTATGAGGCCAAGGGCTACCGCATATCTATCAGAGACGTACCATTTTACAAGTCAGTCAAAACACTAAATTGCAGAAAAAAATGCAACTGAAGTCTTTGGTAGAAAAGTAAGAGCCTCAGAGACAATAAGTCAAGTCGACGAAGAAGTCTTATTTTCACTGGTTAAATGGACTGTCACACAACAACTGGTTTGATACAATTTTAAGATAGTGATAAAAGCCATACATGGCATGTACCTAGCTGGGTACCTGCAGCAAAGAGTATGAAAGTGACAGGGCATAAACATATGTATTTTTTAGCTGTTAATAAGTATGAAAATTAAGATAAATACATTTTTGAATCTTACATTTCCTCAAAATGAACTTTTTTCTTATTTAGTTATGCAAATTCGAATGACATGATCCTTGTCATGGGTTCCAAAACCTGACAGACACCACGAAATTGTACTGTAATTTTGACTAGATTTCCAACAGAAATAATGTTCTCC
>JAECUM010051432.1:0-21666 GCA_016617855.1 Megalonaias nervosa | reverse complement strand
TGTAGGCCACATGCCTGACAAGTATAGGACTCGTATGTTTGACTAGCATAGAACACGCATACCTGACTACTATAGGACACATATGTTTGACTAGCATAGAACACGCATAGTCTGACTATTATAGGACACATATACCTGACTAGTGTAGGACACATACCTGACAAGTAAATGACACACACACACACACACACACACACACACACACACACACACACACACACACACATGATATACGAATACCTCTTGAAGCTTGTTAGATGTATTAACTACCACCCTGCGAGTCAAAAGTTTCTTTTCAGAAACTTTTTGAACTATGTACCCCTATAAAAAGTTTTGACCATGTAATTTGATGTTGGAATAATGTTTACTTGTGTCAGGTTTAGAACATCTTGAATTATTATATTTACCATGTTTGTCTAAATGTTTAGTTTATTTGGAATGTTTGACTAAATGTTAGGTTTATTTGGAAGATTTGGGGGAAAATGTTTGCTTTACAGTCTTAGAAGTTAACTTTTAATAGTGTCTAATCGGCACAGTGTAGTCATCCTTTTTTACATGCCGTTAAATCCTGTACAGTATGAATACAAATGATTCTATCATCAGCAACATTTATGTAGACACTCCATATACGTTCTTTAGAAACAATACATAATCCCCAGACATAATAAGTGATGCCAAGGTCAGGAAGCCTAGTGATCATCGCTTCACACACAGGACTCATGTACATATAACTGATAGGTAATAGTTCATTATTTATACTAAGACATAAGATATATCGTATAGAAAGGAGAGAAGGTGAAAGACTCACGCATAGTGTTTCTACGTACAATGAGTGCCAAAAGTTTAAGGATGATTCTGTAACAATATCTTGCTCCTCCTCATTACTTTAGAAACGGTCCTATTGTTTGTTAGTCAGACTGTCGAGAAAATTAGTAGGAATTAAAGAATATAAATGAACATACTACCTATGTTAGAATGTTATCTAGCCCTTCCTCTTCGCTGAGTTTTATGAAAGAAAATAAGCAAAAGTGAATGGAAAAGTTCTAAATATTTGTACGTTCGTGTTTCCTTAAATAATAAAAATGAAATTGAATTAATCAGTCGATATTGTTGCAAGTGTTAATGACCTCATCAAAACGAAGTATGCCTACTAAAGTCAGGAGCAATCATTTACGAGAATGACATTCTGGAATGACAGCTTCTTTGTCCACATGACGCAAATGGGTGACAATAATACTTGCCGAAAGAGGTTCAAGTGAGTACGCTGTCGTGATTAAAGATGGATTTTGTCTTTGCAGAAGCACCAAAACTATGCAAGTTCTGAAATGGATTCATCATTTGCAATTTCCTTCCTCATATGACATTGTGCTCTTCTTCATTCGTATCTTAATGTCTCGGTGGTAAACTAAGTCGCGTTTAAAACACTGTTCCAGGCAAAATTAATTTGCTGTTCTGTATGACGCTTTGCAGATATATATATATATATATATATATATATATATATATATATATATATATATATATATAGACTTTTCTGTCACAGAAGGTTTTTAATGCGAAATGCAGTGTTCACTTTGTCAAATCGATTTTTTTCTTTTACCGTTCCAAGATTTTGGCATTTGTGCATTGGATACTGCAGAGCCAAATGAGTCATTTAAACCAAATCTGCCGAATACCACTATGTAATTTTTAAATTTCACAAATGGAAGATATACAGCATAGACCCAATTTGTGTTGGCACGGTTACCCCATATTGGTCCTGTATTGGCACAGTTACCTAATATTGGTCCGATATCGGCACGGTTACCCCATATTGGTCTCTGTATCGGCACGGTTACTCAGTATTGGTCCTGTATCGGCACGGTTACCTAATACTGGTCCTGTGTTGGCACGGTTACCCAATATTGGTCCTGTATCGGCCAGGTTACACCGTGATGGTCCTGTATCGACTCCGTCTTCTTTTTGGCCCTGTATCGACTCGTTCACCTCATATTGGGGGGCCCCGAGTGGCCGAGTGGTCTAAAGCGCTCGCCGTTACGGATCACTGCCATCTCACCTCTGTCTGCGTGGGTTCGAGTCTCGGGCTCGGCCAATGTGGTTATGTGAGAAAGCTTGCCGGTAGCCTCTCGTGGGTCGGTGGTTCTTTCCGGGTTCTCCCGGGTTCTTCCTCCACCATTAATACTGGCCGCCATGTATAGCCTATCTTGTGCTGAAAAATGGCGTTAAACCCTATAACAACAACAACAACAACAACAACAACAACCTCATATTGGTTCAGTTTTCTCGTACAAACCTAATCTTTAGTTCTGGTGGAGTAAATATACGACAGATCGATATTCTGAAATATTAGCTATAATATAACGACGGATTTTTTTTCATAAAATTCACAACAACAAAAAAAAAATTTTTAGCAAACGACAAGTACCGGTTAGACCAAAGAACGTCCACAAACATGCTTTGTTTTGTTGTTTCGCATAAATCCGCATCGATGATTTCAAATTACCTTCATTACGATAAGTGTGACATGCCATATAAGAACCGTTACTGTCAAATGTGCCTTCGTACTTAGTAGAAAGGTCAGTTACACGAGTTTTAAATGCAGACGATAAATACCGTGATTGATGTTATGTTCCTGATTTTGATGTAGTGTTGTTGTCTACTTGTTGAGAAAAGGTTCACATAAGGATAAGTTAGAGGACTGACTTCAGACTAGAATGATATTGTCGTGCGGGAAAGTGCATTTCCTTCGTCACATCATTTTCTCAATTTTTATGCTTGATACATTGTTCATTGGTTGTCTGTATCATTTTTGCATAAATGACACCATCTAATATCGAACATTTAAGAAGCCCTATCAACAGATCCAAAACATATTGGCTTAGTAATCCGTTATTGTCATATGCGCCAGTCTCACCTAACTCGTTTCGTAATTACGTTAATGTAAAATGGAATCTGTCTTTGATTTTTTTAGAGATATGTATAGAAAAAGAGACGGTGTGCCTGAGATGGCTTATAGGGTTCATTTCTGCTTAAAATCGAAATGCAATAGCAAGTATCCAAGACGTCTGGTGTGGTATGATTCTTGCTGATATTAGCCAAAACATCTGGTGTGGTATGATTCTTGCTTACATTAGCCAAAACATCTTGTGTGGCATGATTCTTACTTACATTAACCAAGACATCTGATGTAGGATAATTCTTGCTGATATTAGCCAGAACATCTGGTGTAGTATGATTCTTGCTTACATTAGCCAAAATATCTGGTGTGGTATGATTCTTGCTTACATTAGCCAAAACATGGTGTGGTATGATTCTTGCTTACATTAGCCAAAACATCTGGTGTGGTATGATTCTTGCTGATATTAGCCAAAACATCTGGTGTGGTATGATTCTTGCTTACATTAGCCAAAACATCTGGTGTGGCATGATTCTTACTTACATTAACCAAGACATCTGATGTAGGATAATTCTTGCTGATATTAGCCAGAACATCTGGTGTGGTATGATTCTTGCTTACATTAGCCAAAACATGGTGTGGTATGATTCTTGCTTTCATTAGCCAAAACATCTGAGATTAGCCAAGATATCTAGTTTAGTATGATGCAAGTTGATACTTAAAGGCGTTTTTCGCCTGCGACGAGTATTTCAAAAGGCTGTACATAGAGGTCATTGTCATATTGTGCCCCTCCGTCTGATATCAAGTTTTGGTCATTGTTTTAAAGGCAGTATCTCATATTCTCATCGGAGGACCGTCATCAGACTTTGCCCACAGCTGCATGAGGAAAAAAAGAGAATTATTAGAGATGGAAGACCTGTGAGCAGAGTGTTCAAAGATCAGACAAAAGGTGCTTATTTTTTAGTCTTACGCGAATAAGGCAGCAGCGTATTTATCTGTTTATTTTAATTAGTAATTTCCGCTATACTGGGTCGAAGATCAGCATAATTTAAGCACCTTTGAAAGGCCGAATTGCGGTATACTATATGTCAAAATCATTATATTTCTGCTAACAGCTATTTTTTTAAAAACAAATTCCCTTTGTTAATATCTGTGAAATTTTGAAAAGTGGATCAAAGATCATTTTCACAAAACTGAAAGACATTTCATGCCATGATGTTTTCCGTCATGTTCGTCCTATCCAGTTGAGTAATTATTTTTGAGGGGTTCATTTTGTTGTAAGGCTACCTTACCTTATAAGCATGGCCTAGCGATAGTCTTGCGTCGTCCATCTTACGTCGGCCGCCGTGCGTCCTTCGACAACACTTAGTTTAATCTTCTACTGAAAAAGTACTTGACAAATTCGGACCAAACTTAGTATAGAGTATCATGGCATAAACAGCTTTCCAATTTTATAAATATTACCGATTGATAATAATCAAATGTGGCCACTTTTTCTAAAATCAGAAGGAAAAAATAGTTTACTTTTTTTTGAGACAAAAGCAGCCAGGTAAAAAAAGGCTTAAAACCACTTCTCAAAAAGTACTAAACAGAATTTGACCTATTTATATACGACTTTATCGAAAACAACCGACCAACAGAATTTGACCGTCTTTCACAAAAAGCATATTTGCATAGTGGCCTCAGTAATGGACAAATAATTCTGATGTGCCGACATATGTTGGTGAATGTACAAAATACAGGCAAACTTTGAAACAGTTGTTGTTTTTTTATAATATAAGCAATCAACAACACTGGTATTAATTATTCAGAAAGCATCCTATTGGCCCAGATTTTCCAAAGCTAATTACTCTTTCACTTGGCTATTATACATCTTTTGTACAAATCGGAATGGTCTCCTACCAGAAGACGGTTCATTTTTCTACAGCCGTTCTCAATTTCGAATCAGCATCATTTTTATTAACTTAAGAGGCATTTACGGCAGTCTGCTTTCTTTCAGATTCATTAAAAATCAATTTTAGAGTTATTGAAGAAGTAGTTTAAGGGCAGTTATGCTTTTAGTAAGCACAAAACGGTGGCCATGTTTAGCAATAAATTGGTATTATTCATACCAATCTGAAAGGTTTCTATACCACCGTGTGTGTGTGTGTGTGTGTGTGTGTCTAACTTGCTTAAATACTGGTAAGCACTTTTTGAGTTATTCAAATGTGTTTTTGTATTTAGTAATGGTGGCCATATTTGATTATGCATTTACATCAGTTGTACCATTGTAAAAGGCCATTGTACCGGGACATCATTTTGTCATATTTTGTGAAATTCTGTTGAACAGGGTCTTTTTTTTTAAAGGATGTCTTTCTTAGGTTTTATTATTTTTGTTTTATTATTTTTAGTTGTTGTTGTTGTTGTGGGGCTTAACGCCATTTTTCAGCACACGATAGGCTATACATGGCGGCCAGTATTAATGGTGGAGGAAGAAACCGGGAAATCCCCGAAAAGAACCACCGACCCACGGGAAGCCATTATTTTTAGTAACGGCGTCCATACTTGATGGCGAATCAGCGACAGTAGTACAAATCCAAACGGCTTCTATGCCAAAATACTTTCTGTTCATTGTAAAAATGTGTTAAACCATGAAATATTGCTTAATCTATAGGAAAGATGGCCGTATCTCTTGTGACAACACGGCATCATTTGTATCAATTTTCAGGTCTTTATTCCAGGATGCGTCCGTCAGGCTTAGATGGTTTTAAGGGTCTTATTTTTTGTTTTATACCAAGCAATTATATAAAGGCTTTTCTGTGTTTACTAAAAGCGGCTATAGTTGAATGCGGAATGTCATCATTTATACAGATTTTAAAACTTTGATTCTTATGAGCGGTGTGGGGGCAGAATTCTTTGCTTTTTAATTTACTGCAGATGTCGAATATTCATCGTTTGTATGAAACTGAAACTCCGTTATGCAGAAACGCTCTTTGCAGAGCTGGGATGAAATTTGTTTTTATTTTGTTTTTTGGTGGGGGGAGGGTTGGTTGGTTGGTTGGTTGGTGGGTGTTTTTGTTTTTGTTTTTTGTTTGCTTTTTCTGTATAGAAATTGTTGACTGACAACGGACGATGCGCACCTAGTCACGCACAACCATATCATAACCTTAGCTGACCTCATGGTCAAGTAAGCAAAAAACCGCACAATGTTGTCCATGACATTCCAGTCACAGACATAAGAACAACGCACAGATATTAACTGTCCATTATCCTACAGCACGATTTCCTTTTATACCATGCTTGTTCAAGACAAAGAGTCAGCTTTAAGTACTATGGATTCTTTTTTCTTTCTTTTTTTTTATGGTGGAAAAAGGTAAACAAAGACGAAAATATAAACCACTGGGACAGATAGTAGCGTGGTTTAGTAAACACAACTTTAGGATGAACACTTTTTAGTGAAGTAAACGTTCTGAAATTCCGATGGCAATTTCTGCGCATTTATGCTTAATATGCCGTGTCACCGACTAATGTAGAAATTTTACACTATATTTGTACAACATACTATATTTGTACAACATACTATATATTTGTACAACATACTATATTTGTACAAATCACCATTTTTAGCGTATAATATTTATTTTCTTTCATTTGAATGTCGTGTGAAAATGTAGTGATAAACTGAGAATTGTAAATTTTGCTAATTGGGTCTTCAAATGTCGACATAAACTTCATTAACGTCCATTATTGACAAAACCTTCAAATACTATTGTAAGTGAGTACGTGAAGAATTTTGACGCTAAATATCGATATCGGTCCAGGCAAAATATCTATGTTCTTATATTTATAGAGATGTAAGAGGGCCGCCTGTGTAGCGGAATCTACTTGCCTTCAGGTGAGTTCGGGATTGAGTAATGAATCATCGTACTTGTCATACAGAAGACCTAGATAAGAACATGTGTGCAGGACATGGCCCTAGCGATACCTTCATAGCATAAAAAACACCTATTTACATACAGCTGGTGTTTGATGTTATTTACGCAATTAAATGTAATGACGTTTGATTCTGCACTTAGAATCTAGAAAAACGCGAAGGCATAGTTACATTATTTTGACGTTGTATGCCCAAGACCACTGAAGCACTTTCATTGAAGACAATCTCTCTCTCCCTCTCTCTCTCTCTCTCTCTCTCTCTCTCTCTCTCTCTCTCTCAAATCATTGAGCAGGCTGAGAAAATAGGTATGCGATTAAGGTCATATTTTGAGCGAACACTCATTCTTTTATTTTGCAGGTCATATCTAACTAACGTATTGTCAATAAATATTCAAATTAAAATCAAAAGACAACAAGCAATTGCTTGCAGTCATGAAAATGATACTGTATTACACCAGGATACAATATTTTCTGTACGGTGTCTGGTTTTAAAAAATTTAAATAAACGTGGGTGTTGAGTTAATACATTATGCATATGTTTGCAAGCGTAATCTTTTGATTCACAGGCGTGAAGTATAATATTTTAATAGCTATGCCCACTAATATGGGGTAGTCTAGCGTGTGTTTTCCGTATATGTGCGTGGGTGTGTGACCCGATTTTCTTCATATTTGGATAAATATTATTCCCATCTCTTGGTACCGCTTCTGTCGTTGGGTTTTGACTTGCGTGGGATCCGGGAGTCAAGAATGGCTTTGGGGACACACTTTGATTGAAGTTTATTTCAACACTTAAATTTACAAAACTCCTACACAATTTCACTCCATGTTTGGAATATAGCATCGTCACTTACCACCTCTTCTCTCAAAACTATTCCTGACCCAGAGTTCTGTCCTCTGGGTGGGGTCATGGGTTCAAGAAATATATTAGGGCAAAATTGTTTGCTTAACGGTTTTATGAAAGGTGTTCCATCACTTATATTACCATTTCTCCCCTTACCCTGATGGCTTCATAATTAGAATATAATATCATTGGATGATCTTCTCTTAGTATCAAGCCTGTAGTTCCAATGGGGGGGGGGAGGGGGGTCCATGAGGTCAGAAATTATAGTGGTGACGCCCTGGCTAAATGTGTTTTCATTCCTTATATTTCTGTGACCCCAACGCCAGTTCACCTAACGTTTGAAATATAACATCATCTAGGTGTTCCATTCTCCCAGTGTCACTCCTGCTTCAGAATTCTGCCCCGGGGTTTGACCATGTGGTCAAGAATTATACTGGAGACACAGTTGGGTTACAGGTTTTGGTTACAGATTTTTTACCAGCACTCGGTATATTTGGAATTTAATATCATCACATACCACCCTTATCTAAGTACCACACTTGCCCCTGTGTGGAACATTGTGGTCCAGAACTATAATTGGGACACATTTAAAGCTGTTCGTTCAAATTTTTTTTATCTTCACATATTCAAGCCAGTTCGTTTCGTGTTTAGAATATAACATTATCTTACACTGACCTTATGGACTTCACTTTTCATACCCCCGAACCAAGTCCCTGATGTGGGATGGTGTCAATATATAGTGCACCGTTTGGTTACGGTTTGTCTCTTATGTTTTAATGGACTCTTTATCCAGTTCATTATAAATCTAGAATATCCTACTGTCCCCAAACTCCCCCTTTTCTCTCTAATACTGTTTTTCCCTTGGGTTACGTTCCTAGATGGGGTCATCTGGACAAGAAGTAGTGCGCCTTTTCCCCTATACTGCAGTTGTCCCCTGGGTCACGCCCCTAGATGGGGCCATCGAGTCAAGAAATAGACGCCTTTAAGTTGAATATTTTTTCTAACTATTCAGATAGCCACTCACTCAGTTTTAACTTAATAGTTCTAAATTATATTTAATTCAACACTTCCCTTAGTCCCCATATCGCTTTTGCTCATGGGCAGTGCCCACGTGTGAGATCTTGGGGCTAATCAGGATGTATTGTTATTATTATTGATGGTGTTATTATTATTATTATTATTATTATTATTATTATTATTCATGTTTCAATATAAATCATACCTGATTCAGTGCATATTTGGAATATAGCATGTTCACCCTCTTACATATCATCCTGTACCACCCGTGTTGAGGAGTCAGAGTGGTTAGAATGCTAGACTTGCAATCGAAAAGATGTGGGTCCAAATCCTACCATCGAATCAGCCAAAGATGGCTATTTGGTGTGTTTTCTGGTAAGGCACTTTACCCCAGTTTCCTCGATACTGAACATCCCACTTGTATTGCTGTGTAGCAAAACCCACAGCACAATCGCTTCTGCTTTTGGGTTATATTTAGATGGGGACGTTGGGTCAGAAAGTATGGTGCTTTATTTTAGTTTTAGTTGTCTGCACCCTATTTGGAATATATAACAACAAATACTTCCCTTACTTCCTGTAGCTTTACTGCCGACATAAGGAAATTTAAAATTAAAATATTTCTATGCATCAAGATGAAACGCGGAAAGAGACATTTCTATATAATGTACAGATCTGTACACATGGTAATGAACTTCTAACAAGAAAGGTAATTGGAATGGAAATTTACTACTTGGCAAATACGGCTACAACGTACAGCAAGAATATTCTGATTCTATCAGGCATGAATTTCAGGATTTTAAGTTTTCTATGGACATGATCAAGAGAAGGTTAATATTACTGACCACTCAGTTTGTTTTGTCGAAACACACAGTCAAAACTCTTCATCCTTATAACCGTTCTTACATATTATGGTTTGTTTCTTTTGTTGTTGGGTTTTTTGTTTGGGGGGGGGGGGGCCTAAGTATCACCCTGTAATTGGTAACGTGGTTTGCGGTAATTATTTACGAAAATCATGTGATAGGAATCTATATTGTAATAATCAGTACATGAAGTACGTTCCTACCCGAGTGAAAAACAAACTTTGCATTCCTGGTCCTAGTTCAGTCCAATTTCTTCCTTAAACTGAGATCTTGGTAATAACTTTTGTATTGATTGGTGGATAACAGTGAGATTTGGCACAGAACATTCAGCAGAGATCGGGTGTTAAAATGCAGTACGCAAGTATTGAAGTTTGCGCCAAAAAGTCTTGCTTATTTACATCTGAGAACATTTTGAGAATTGTCTCTAATTTTAGGAATTCAACATTTAGTTCTGCAAGATATTTTTTTTCTCGTGTTTGATTTTACATCCTAACCACTATCTGTACTTGAAACAAAACATGTTGATATTATTGGTGCTTTAAATAGCAAGAATTGGTACCATCTTAATTGGTACCATCTTAATTAGAGGAGAAATTCTGAGACTTTTAATAAAACCAGGGCCAGGTGATCATTGAATTATACATAAATAGCAAGCTATGTGTTAGACCAATGGAATTTCAAACGCATAACGAAAGACGCAACTCAAAGAAATTTTAAAAAATTGGGTTCGCATATCCCGGCTTTGGAACTAAATGCACTTTTTTATATTTAAAAAAATTGATGAAATAACGCAAAACGCAATACTTGGGCTTCGAGATTGAATCTGAATCATTAAAATGATATGGCAAAACAATTCTTTGAAAACACTAGACTAAATTCTTTGCCTAACTTGAACGCATGTACAAATTTCTTTATGCATTTTTAGTCGAACTGTCAGCGGTAAAATACTCAAATACGTTGAACTCTAGATAGAGCACCTACTTGTGCCAGGCGGTCGGAGCTTGGAGAAATCACAAGACTTACGGATTTTAGTAGGAGTATATACATGCATCCCGTAGCTTGAGCCACAGATTGTTTCCTCCTCCCTCAGCCACCCAAAAGTCAGTTTCAGATGTGAAGTCCCTTGCGACTGGCGGACGCAAAATTGTAGCCTTCATCTCGAATTCTGATTGTCATCAGATCAGTGCTTATGAACTGCACAGTGTAAGTAAGCAAAATACACGCTGCCATCATAGCAGAATGATATTCGTTAAGTTTTTGTTAGCAAAATGTAAGAGTTGAGTTCACTTCTATTCATTGCAAAGATTGTTTTAACACTAACAAAGAAAACTGGATCAAAAACTAGTCGCTAACGAGACATTGTTACGTTTATTTACCACATCCGCTCTTATTGCTCGGAAAAGGTACTGTATTATTCACTTTTGAGCAATTTTATGTGGAATGTATTAAAATCACATTCAGCTGCCTGGTTTCATGATTGACATTTGCAAACTTAAGAGGTTCTGACAGCTATAAATAATTGATGAATATTTTTGTTACTTTTAAAAATGTTGTTGCAAGATTTAGATTTGTTTTTTAGTATGGAATGATGAGCAAGTTACAATTGACAAAAAAAAAACAACAAAAAAACAAAAAAAAACCAACAAAAACTGAACATTACAAGGGAGATAACTTATGGTATATGTTGCTAGTAAATTTAATTTAGTTTTTATTTCTCCGTTGGCTTGACAAAGGTTTCCATCCCTCCATCACACTTTCATTGCCACTCAACAAATTTGAAGCTGTTTGAAATCAAGGAATGGAACCTGGTATAAATAAACGTACATCGTCGCTAAAAGATGTGTACAATAAACATGCATCGTCACTAAAAGATGTGTACAATAAACATACATCGTCACTAAAAGATGTGTACAATAAACATACATCGTCACTAAAAGATGTGTACAACATTGACAATGATGTCATCAAGGTCATATTTTACGTTTTTCTGTCCTCTTTCTTCCTCTCCATAACTTCAAACCGTGCGAGATTAAGGTATAAAGTATTGTACGCTTACTTACACGTCATAACCAAAGGATGAGTTGTGTACCACATCGGTGGTCCTATCTTCAAGCGTGCCACATTGGTGGTCCAACCTTCAAGCGCGCCACTTTGGTGGTCCTACCTTCAATATCAAGATCACGGCTCAGTGAGTTTTCAGCACAATTTTCGTTCCCCTCTGTAACTTTAAATCAGTTGAGATTGAGCTATTAAACTTGGAATAATTGTCGCTATTAATTATGTCACGTACACATTGGGGTTGCTATCTTCAAGGTCAAGGCCACGGTTCATTATTGTACGTTTTTTTAATATTTTCCCTGTCGCCGTCTAACTTTAAAGTCGTTTAAGTTTAAGGAACGAAACTTGTTTTAATTGTACAGCATCAGCAGTAGGTGAAAATTGGTATTACTAACTGTCATCATTAAATGTGTGTCGCTCACCACAGTGGTAATCCTCTCTTCAAGGTTACATGTCGATTTAAATCTGGTCAAATTTGCTATTATGCTTTCTAATTTAACAGTTCTGTGAGATAAACGGATGAATAATGGTTTATTTATTTATTGTCACTAGAAAACGTAGTGTATTGCATACACCTGAGGTCTTATCCTTAATGTCAAGGTCATCGGTAAGTATTTTAATGCTTCTTATGTTTCTGCTTTACACAATAAAAGCTGTCTGTGGTACAGAGATGAACGCTGGTAATACTCTTCTCAGTTTGAAGTCTTTCATGTACCGAGGTCAAAGTTTTATCTCTTAAGGTCAAGGTTACTGATAAATTGTGTTAATCTCATTATCTGCGCCTGTCCTCGAATGTCCTTTGAAATAGAGCAATGAAAGATGGTTACTTTCCTGACCAGTAACTTTACAGCTGTCTTGAAGGCCATAGTCACATTTCATTATTATGAAATTTCGTGACCTCGCTATCGTTTGTAGGCGGTGGAACCAAATTCGATGTATTTGCTTGTTCTGTCATCAGCGGGTATTGAAACCAACGTTTCTTATAGTGAAGAAGATATTTTCTTGAACAAGTCTGATCATTCATAAGCTATGAAGACGGCAATTTCATTTCAGCCTGCAACTTAAAATAATCCCCGTACTGTGTTTTAGTTCTATATACTGTGATAGTTTATTAACGTTGATCAAAGAGCGACCAAGTCTGATCTCGGTATCACTTAATTTCTCAACATTTTATTTGGAATTAAGTAAGGGGAGATACGATATAAATAGTGAAAGTAGTAGGTTAGTTGACAGTTTTGGTCATTAGTGAAATTTTTAAAATTGTTCGATCTTTCTTGCAAGGAAATTCGCCCACCGTTTTAAAACAATATTGATAAATTTCCCGTAAATCAAATTCAAGTACTCCCTATTTGCCTACAGTGGTGACATTATTAGCTCACTTAGATTCCATGATCTTATCTCAGACTTTCATAATTTTGAAATTCTTGACACAACATAAATCTGTTTTAAAGGTACATTGTATGGAATTAAATAGTTTTCATATAGGTAAGTAGTATTCAGGTTGACGCGAAATAGGTACATGAAGATTAAAGCCTATTTATAAGTTTCGATGGGATAAAAGTATGATCAACGCTATTTGTGTTTTAAAAAAATAAAACTCAGAAGAATAATAGTGTTAATTTGTTGATTAAAACCATTTAAAAACTATAATCGGATGTTTCTGAAAAGATGGAGATTTACGAATTACATTCAATGATAAAATTTGCAATAAGTCGCATCAGCCCCAGTGCTAGACATCACTATAAACTGCCACACTGCAGAAATCGTAGCGATATGACTGAAAAATTGTTAAATCTGTGTTAAAAATCCAAATCACGCACACATATATATACACACACACACCTAATCTGATTGGGGTATACAGTTAAGTTCATCAGGGATCAATATACCCGACTCCAGTTGAACAAATATATTTGGTTATTTAACAAACAGATCCATTTAGAACAAATGAAATTAAATTAGATGAAACAGAATTTTATAATACAAAGCAGTCTTTTAACAGTGCTACATTTCTAACTTAGCCGATTAATTGTTTTCAATCAGACAAGTAAATTTATGTGATCAGGTCGTTCAAAAAATGGAAGACTATCTTGCGGAGGATATGGAGGGCATTGTTTCGGAACACGAGTTATCCGTATACGACATAGAAAATGACATATGCAATGTTCAGAAACAATATGGATTTACAGTCAAAAGTGTACTTTTGTAAAATTTTTATCAATAGTTTTTACACATATGATCTATCAAACCTTTTGTTATGAAGTATTACCACAAAATCAACCAAGGTCAGATGATTTTGAAAGAATTTGTCACCACATCGATTAAGTAAAATCTAGTTCACATTTTACAGTGTGTAGATGTACCGGTTTTGAAGATAGTTTTCTCTGTTTTATTTAGTAATAATCTCTGATATCTTACTTTTGTAGCAATCTGTGATCTTTAATTGAGCAGTAAAGTGAAGTTACTGCACAAATAAATAGCACAATTAACATAACGCTTGATGATGTAGACGAAGTCCGATTGCGTCAAAGGCAACGCATATCAGACGAAAGAAAAACAAAAGGTGACAAATGCAAGTGAGTGAAGCTGTTGGCGAAAATGGACAAACAAAACACAAAGTATCACATATATAAATAGACATATAAATAGTATGTACAATAAACGAGGTTAAGATGGTATTGCAGTTGGTAAAATTAATATAATAGATAGAGAAGTCAACAAGAAATTGGAAAAGCCTGAATGAATTTAAATGCGAACAGGTCATCCACTGAATAGCACATAAAGAATGGACTTCAGGTACAGACATAGACACCATGCTACCTTTGCAGCCCTTAGACACTGGATGACTCCCACTCTTAAAGTAGTAAATTCGTTGTAAAGAGACGTCGAATCTAATTATAATATGTACAGTGTCCAGAACGATGAGCTTCAGTTGTTTTGTTTGTTGTTTGTTGTTTTGTTGGGGGTTTTTTTGTTTGTTTCTTTTTTTTTTTTATTTTCTGTAAACTAGTGCAACGCCTTACTTTTGTTCCGTAACCAAACTAAATACAGTGAAACCCTGGTTGAGTCACCTTAATCAGGTTAACATATATAAAAAATATTGAATGCAGTAAAGCTGGTTGAATCACTTGACAGTGAAAACTAGATACAGTGAAAACCTGGTTGAGTCACCTTAATCAGGTTAACATATATAAAAAATATTTAATGCAGTAAAGCTGGTTGAATCACTTGACAGTGAAAACTAAATACAGTGTAAAGCTGGTTGAGTCACCTTAATCAAATTAACATATATAAAAAGTATTTAATGCAGTAAAGATGGTTGAATCACTTGACAGTGAAAACTAAATACAGTGAAAACCTGGTTGAGTCACCTTAATCAAATTAACATATCAAACATATTTAATACGGTAAATATTTAATACAGTAAACTTGGTTGAGTTACTTTAATCAAGTTAACATGTCAAATATTTTCGACATCAAAATTTGCTAGTTTGAGGCCCGATATTTCACACACAAAACATTAAAATATTTATGTATAACAATCCTTTAATTTTGAAACTGAATCTGAACAAATGCAGAGTACAGTGCAACATGAGATTTAAACTGGGCAGAGTTGACGACAGCAGCTGGTTGTGCGATTTATCACTAAAATTTAATACATAAATCAGTATGCAGGTCTCATGCACACTTTCAAATAAGAAAACTGTTATCTGGATATAATACCAGGCAAGATTGTTTTAATCCAACCAACAATAGCATTGACTTAAAACAATTTAATTTGATCTTCGACAGATTTAACATTCATTGATTGGAAGATACGTGGAAGTTACAGTTCTGACTGAATCTTTGAAACATTGTGCCTGCATGGGTGGAAGATAGATTTCTTTCAGGTTCTGATGGAAAAGTCTTTAAAAAAAATTTAATTGAAAAGTTGTATTAATTTAAGTCCATGATTATCTGACTTCAGTCACGAAAGCTTCAAAATTAGGAAGTTTCCGACAGTGAAGTTATGACATTTTGCGCAGTTTTGTTGCTATGTGATTTTGTTTCAGTCACAATCTTTGGCAACGGTTTATACAAGGTATGGGACACAACTCTGTTAGATTTAACCAATGATTTCACGCTTATACAATCATCAACGCAGTAGCCTCTCCAACGACATAGGTGCTCCTATCCGGACGTGTAACCCTCTCTTTCACTCGTCGCTTTCTTAACGAGACTCATGCATAAGACGTTTAAGTCTGTATGGATATGGTGTAATGTTTGGACATGTTGTGATAGCATTTTGATGTTATGTCATATTTGCGGAAATAAAAAGCGTATAAGATGTCTAAAATGCAACAATATTGTTTCCACCTTCCATAGCATTGAATCTCAGCCTGCCTATAAACACGCTTGTCATAGTAGATTGAACTCTGATTTTAGCAGATGGAAAATATTGAACGTAGGTTTCATAGTGTGTGTGTGTGTGTGTGTGTGTGTGTGTGTGTGTGAAACATTATTATTTTACGATCCCTATATCAGTTTGTTTCATATTTGATTTGTATTGAAATTACTCCGTCAATGAAGTCAATATTCTTGTTATTCTTTGAAATATGAATTAAGCGCTAGTCCATTGTTGCATTTAGTTCCCGTTTCCATCGGGGCGGAGAAATATCACGTCAGTCAAACACATATTGATTCAACTCCGCCCACACGCGCAGCCAAACAGTTAATACTGCTGAGGTCTTGAGGACATGGCAATGAGAACTAACGAGTAGATGGCAATTTACCTGGCAAACCGTAACTAAAAGCAAGTGGATGAGGTCAAAAAAAATATACACATCTTCAAGGTTTAAGCGCGCGTGCTCTCTCTCTCTCTCTCTCTCTCTCTCTCTCTCTCTCTCTCCACAACACACACTTCACATGAACCGCAGTTTGCAGAAATCTCAATAGAAATGTCGGATTTCATTAGTTATCTTTAAACAACATTTCTTTGTGATAAACAGAAGCAAGCTTGGTTTAAAAGATTAAAAAATTAAGTAAATACGGAAACAAATTTTAAAAATTCTTGTACACATAGTGCGTAAACATTTATTATTATTATTATTATTATTATTATTATTATTATTATTATCATTGAAGCTGTTCAATATTTTTGCTGCTACAGTGTAATACTTACCTGTTAGTTGTAACCCTATGTTGCCACTGCTTAAAAGATGGTAGTGACAGTTTACATGTAATGTGGTCGACTTACCTATAGCGTCCATCTTAATGTGAACAACGTATTGTCAGATATGCCTGCACAGGCCCTGAACAGATCACGGGAATCGTCTTTAATGCGATATTATTTTAAAAAAGGGTTTTCTAAATTCTCCATCATGGGCTTTCTGGACCAATTGCTTCTTTCTAAAGATTTTATGTATGCGTTTCCCTTAACTGTAATTTAGCCCATTGAAGTAACCCAGGATCTGTCACAGTTGTGGTTGCTCATTTCGTAAGGAAGATGCGTGCAAGTTCAGATTTTAGCCTACGAAAGGGATTTTTTTAAATGTTTTCTTTATTTTGTTATATAGAAATGCTCAGAATTTACTCAAGTATTTACATCTTCAGACAATACTCCAAAGTGAATCAAGTTTACAAACACGGATCAGAGGAAAAATGTGCAAACATGCACAAACAAAACATATATATATATATATATATATATATATATATATATATATATATATATATATATATATACGCGCTTAACGAAAAGTTATGCATTCTGTAAATCACCGTTTAGTTTTCCTATTTGATTATTGGTACTTTTTTAGCTTGTATTACTCTGTGTGTGTGTGTGTGTGTGTGTGTGTGTGTGTGTGTGTGTGTAGTACTGAAAAAAGAAGAAATTAAATCCTACACCCTTCATTGACAATATAAGATCATTGTTGTTTACTCTTAAGACGGCATTTTATTGCTATCGCTTGTCTGCACATAAGCGAAGTAACGTTAGGAGAAGTAGTACTTCATCGATTCAAAAGATGCACCAGCTCATTCCACTTGCTTGTTGGGAGGGCAGATGGAGGGGCGGGGCACAGGCGGGGTTTACACGCCCCTCTTTTGATTGGCTGCTTATTTTGTGATGAGTTACGTGTTATTATTCCACACTCCGTAAAATTGTTCCATTCATATGCATATTTATAGATAAAAGGTTTTACTGTTGTGTATTCAAGCATTAGTATAAAAAATAGTGTTTAACGAGCAAGTTAGACTACGATGTTAAGAGGTGAATATAACCAGTTATGGAAAGGTTTTCTTTCACGATATGAATGCATTGGATATTATAATTTTCGTCCTTTTAATTTTCAGACTATTGTTTTCAGAACAAGTTATTTTTATCACGATCTAATGTTTCACTAATTCAACATTGCACGTATAAACCTACATTTCACTATCAGAGTTGACATGAGTTTGTACACAAGTATAGTGATAACCCTATTTTACTTCTTTTATGACTTGTCCAGAAAATAACTTTTGTAACAGATTTCTTTTACATATTTTTCCTTTTCCCGCCACAAATAATATGAGAATAATGAGAATAGAGAGTTATCCTTGATCATCCGTCCAGGGCCCAGATTAAGACGGGGGGGGGGGGGGCAACTTAAGTTGGATATATAAATCAATAAATACACCCTGAAACCAGTCCTTACACTGCCCTTGCCATGTGTATTATTATTATAGCTATTTTAGGCTAAGCATTAAACGGTTTAAACCGATACATGGTTTATTTAAACACATGTAATTTTATCAAGGGCAGCGGGGGGGGGGGGCCACTTACTATGGGGGTCCGGGACACGTGCCCCTCCCCCCCCCTTATCCTGCCATGCATCCGTCCCTCCATTCCATGAAATTGTTTTTGTTTTGTTTGTTTGGGGGGGGGATTTTTGTTTAGATCATTTTCTTGTACACTAGCATTCGCCTATGTATATAAATTGATGTACATCAGTACCTTTCAAGAATGGTGTATTCAGGACGTCGGGACATTCGTGTTCCGTGGACACGTGATACTGTTTTTCATGGTAATCTGTATCGGAAACATGACCGTTATTCTGTCATTGGTAAAATACATCAACCTGGCTTGGATAGTAGTCTGATATGATAATGAGAAACTACAAGAATACAAAAACAAGGCACTTAACTCCCAAATCGTCAGCATGATATTACAAGTAATGTACTAAATGTGTCGTTAAAACCAAACAAGATAAAAATAAAACTCAAACACACCCAGTAATTACAAGTTAACTGCGAATTAAAAATGCGTCCATTCAAGGAAAAACATTAGAATGGTCTATACAGATATATTACACGAGCATGATATGGATGACTAGCACACGTATTTAACAACTACGTTTTTCACAGAAAAAAAGTTTGTTTTTAGTGTTAGTTTTAACGGCACTTTTAACACATAATAGGCTACATTGTGCTGCGGAAATGGACGGTAACTGCCTTTTCCAAGGATACACTGAAGCAGCCGACCCAGACTGGCATAAGCGGGTAACATACCCGTGACTTTTGGATTATGAGTCCGTAGGTCTACAAAGAAGACGGGTGTTTTAACATCAAATGCTGGTCGTATTAATAAATTATTAAACCACTCAGTTTTAAACTTATTTGTACTGGGGGGAGGGAGATCCCATCCATATTAGATCACTGTGTAACAGCGATCCATTCAATTATTGTATTTTCTCCTCGTTCTTTTGTTTTGATGAAATGCAATCCAATATTCGCTACAGACATTCGCTGTGGCTGGAGGTCATAAAAGTTTCAGCATCGGCCTGATCTCGCTTCGACATTAAATAATGTAATTTTGCAGCTCACTGGACTGATACCGCGGTTTATCAAACTCTAATATAGAAATCCACAATTTTTATTGGAAGATTTGTTACCAGTCTTCATTGGGCTCTGAGTCATGTCGTCTGCCTAATTGAGGTGAATAGACTTTTCTTCAAAATTTTTACATCGTTCTTCCTCCACTGAAAAGAGTCATACCGCTATGAAATTTTTGTTTGAAATAAGAAATATTTGAATAATTGACACTAATATTGTTCGGATTTTTTATATTTGTAAAGAGGAAGTTGAGTTATAAAGCAACGCACCGTAACAAGTGCCCATCTGCCCTCCTGTAGGGAGTTATTACTTGACTGTTAAAAATGGATTTAAAGAGCGTTCCAATGTGTGACAGTTAATAGATACTTTTAATTTCAGTGGTTAAGTTCCTGCTTCGTTCTACTGAACCCCACACCCACCCGCCGAAACATGTGTTTCTAAATAATAATAATAAAAAATGCGCAAGTAAAATATATTGACAAATATTTCAGTGCAAGGCACTCCTATATTACTCATTTGTTGTTTGACTACATTTCTTATGTGTTATTTCGTCTCCATTAACAAACCTGTTTTTTTTAATTCACCATGACATAGCGTTTTATCTATTCCTTGTGATCTAGAAGACTCCAGAATAAAATTACAATTTTACATTTTTTATTTATTATATTATTCAGCGAGACCACCACTTCCCTGTACAAATTTTGCACTGACAAGTGGGAAATAGTCCTGGTACAAACTTCAATCTCTATTATGAATTATCAGAGCGACCGGAATATATCGGAATCATTTTAGCATTTGTCTAACACCACCAGAGGGAAAGTTTGATCTATTGCTATAACAATAACTGCGAACAATTTACATTGAACTTAAGACTGGTTTAGTGTGTTTCCCTGTATTAAGTAATATTCGATGAAGAAAACTCTCTGCACAGACGAAAACATTTGTAGATTAAAACGTTATAAGTGTTCCATAGGGACAGCATCACATAATACTTGCCGGAGATTGATGAGGTGCTTGGCAATTCTTATCATCGCCCGTGTAAATTGGCTGAAAATACGGAGCCTTTATTCTCTTTCAGCATCTGTTTGTGGTCCTTTATGTGATTGCTGTATCCATTTGTTAATTTTGTCATCAAACTTCAATAAAGAGTTACCCCGTCAAACTTCAAAAGCGCGGCTATGCAGACCGTACAACAAATTTCGGTTTAATTGAAGTTAAATTTAATCATAAGGGAATTCTTGCTATCTTAAACATCCACTTTGTCCTTCACCGTGAAAACCTTCAATTTCAGGGCAAGAAATTTAAAATACTCAGATTAATTGCTAAATGCTCTCTCTCTCTCTCTCTCTCTCTCTCTCTCTCTCTCTCTCTCTCTCATAGACAAAAACGATATTCGTAGAAAATTACTAGTACAGATCACAATTCATAGTGTGTGTGTGTGTGTGTGTGTGTGTGTGTGTGTGTGTGTGTGTGTGTGTGTGCAGCATAATAAGCTTTTCGGAGAATATTGACAAGTCGGATGTGTGATGATTATGATGGGGACAGTTTCCAAATGTTTTAAAATAACGAAAGGAGATAACTGTTTTCATATAAGTTACTAATCTGATCGGTTAAGACGTATGATAAATAACATTGATATAAAATCAAAGTGTCATACTTCTTAATAAAATAGAAATGAATTCACAGAAGTCTAGACACATATTGCTTATGGTCAACATTGTTGAAATTTCAGCAAAGCGGTTATTATCAGTGTTTTCCCTTACAATGATTTAAAATACAAAGCTTTGAAAATTCAAACCTATCTTGAAATAAGTGTAAATGACCTGTAATCTGCCATTTTATGCGCGTACATAGACAGCGTGTGTGATTGTTTTAATAATGTTTTCTCACTTGGTACCTTATTACACTTGCGTTGTAAAACTATGAGTACCATGATAGCTTCCAAACTGTTAATAAATCTCCTGCTGTTTTATTATATATTGTAATTCTGTACAAGGAGCAACATTTAAAAAATACTTTCAAATTACATTTTCGTTGGCTTTGTTTTCGTGTTGCAAATTGGAAAAAAGAAAGAAAATCATCGTAGGCATTCTAAATATATACTAAGTCGGTTTCCAAGTATATTTACGTTGTGTGTGTGTGTGTGTGTGTGTGTGTGTGTGTGTGTATATATATATATATATATATATATATATATATATATATATATATATATATATATACAATTATAA
>JAECUM010051430.1:0-23812 GCA_016617855.1 Megalonaias nervosa | reverse complement strand
TTGCAAAGAATCAAGGGACGGAACTCTACATCGTCGCTGCCCATGAATTTGGTCATGCCCTCGGTTTGTCTCATTCGAACGTACAGGGGTCTCTAATGGCCCCTTTCTACGCTTACTCACAAAATCTGGTGTTACATAATGATGATACAGACGGGATTCAGTGGCTCTATGGTAAGCTAGTGTTTACACACAAAAAAACTTGCGTCTTGTGACGTCAAAGAAGTCGTCTGCATGCACCAACTCGGATATTTAGGAGACTAAACAAGAGGACGCTATGGACCATAGTTTATGTGACGTAGTGTGCTACGTTGGTTATTTCCTGCACGGGTATATAACTAACGTCAGCCTCTTATTCGAGTACATAAATGACTGAGTCCACACATTTAAATGAAAGGGGAGTTATTAGATGTATTAGAACGTTGTTTTTTTTGTCTCCTTTCCCCCTTATCTATTTCTGACAGAGTGTTACGTCAGTGTATCATACTGTTTTTTCCAGGAAAACCCACTAACAATGAACCGAGACAAACATCACCGCCGCAACCGACGCCAGTGCCCACAACTGTTGTAACAGGAGACCATTGCAATCTTCAATTTCAGGCCGCTTTCCATGGTAAGTTTTAATTTATATTTAGAGAATTATGTGATGACGTTTTACAGTTCGCGTGATTCTTTTATTCTGAAAGGGAAAGAAAGTAAAAGGTAGACTTACTGTATGTAAACGAGCTTGCTTATAGACGGATGGGTGGGGGTGAGAGGGTAGCAAAAATTTGTTTATTTGTTTTTTGGGGGAAGGGGTGTGTTTGTTAGGGCTGGTTTAGAAAACATTGTTAACGTTAGAAAATCTGAAACTTTTCTTGTCATATTGATTTCATTGTCATATTTAGGAATAATAAAAATTGTAAGCGTGTAGTATGTATAAGGAATAGGTACTTGCTTGTTTTATAAAGAAGTCACTTTTAATATTTTGACATTATCTGACAGAAGACATGACCTTATTGCATTTGGGAGTTGTGATTGAAGAATTTTCAGTTTTCGATTTGATAATTGTCATTTTTAGAATTTTCACTTTTTTTTTTTTAATTTCATTTTGGATTTATGATGTTGTCCATATGTCTTTCTATATTTCGAGTTTTAAATTTGGATTATGAATTTTGAATTTTTATATTTAAATTGTTGGAATATTTTCATATTTGGATTTGATATTTTTCCTATATATTTTTATTTCTGAAAACTTTTACATTTTCATTTTTTGTGGGGTCATCATTTTTATTATATACATAGTTTTTATTTTTACAATTTTTCATGGGCTTGAAATTTTTAAAAAAAATGTAAAAATGAAAGAAACAAGTTTTGTGCAATGTATACCACATTGTAGACTGGCTTTAACTGAATCAGATTTATCAGTCACATTGTCGTTAAAATCGATACAACTATGACTATGCAAGTGGTTTGGAATGTAAAATAATAGTTTCTAAATAGAGTCTACAAAACATTACTGTAGGTTTAAGACATGATTACAAATAAATTATATAGATTAATCTTACTCGTATTTTAAGTAAATGAGAATCTTCGATGACAAATTAAAAATTACATAAATGAATTTTATTCATATTTTAAGCAACAAAATAATCTCTGATGACAAATTAAAAATTCCTCGATTAATCTCACTCGTAATATAAGTAAAAATGAAACCTTGATGACAAATTGAAACTTACATTGATTAATTGATTTGACTCATAATTAAAAAAGAATCTTCGATTACGAATTAACAATTACATAGGTTAATGTTAATCATGTTATTAGTAAAGGGAATCTTAGTTGGCAAATTAAAATTATTTATTTAAAGGAGCATGGGAACTGATGCATCAATCAACACATAATTAATAAATTTGTTTCGTTAGAACTAGTATGATTGGTACGTTATGTTTTCCCCACTCCGGGGAGGGAACCTTCTAAAATAACAAATATCTTGTTGAGGATAAAGATTGTACCAATAATTTTATGTGGACATTATTGCAACCAATAATAGAAAATTACTTAATTACAACATTTTATGAAAGGTACCAAGACGAAAAGTACATCGATTATGAATCAAAATAAAATCACAACAAACTGTAAAGCTATTGATCTTCTAAACTTGACAAATAAAAAATATGTTTATGATAGATGATATTATTAGTGAAAATTAGTTAAATAATAATGAAGGTTACATATTCCCAAAATATAAATATTAAAATCCCAAATATGAAAATTACACAATCTAAAAATGTGTAATTTTAAATATTTCCTCAACATTTCTTGAGGAAAATAAGACGTTGTTGAGAAAAGCACAATAAGTAAATGTAAATAAAGTATATAGATGTATAAGCCAAAAACTTTTAAACTTAGACATTATATAAAATATATATGTCATACCAGTACACAAACAAATATACACGTTTAACGAAACTATACATCAGATGCAGCACCATTTTTCGAAAGGAAATGCAAATAAGAGAAAATTTATTTCTACTCTTAAAAGAGTAAGCTAAATATTTTCTCTTTCCTATTTCTTGGAAGCAGTGGCAGCTCAGTTGGCAGACGGTCAGAATCGTAATCCAAGGGTTCGCGGGTTTGATACCCGTCAAGCCCAGCCCAGGTCGGCTGTCTCGTTGTGTCGCTGGGAAAGGCACTTAACTCTCATTTCCTCTGTGTTATATAACTAATAAAATGATGAAAGTGCCGTTAAAAACCAACCAACCAAACTTCCCGTCTTTCTTCATTCTGTATCAATAATGTGTATATTATAACAACTATTAAAGCCATCACTAAACTTCTCATTCCGAATGCTTCATAGGAATTCGCATTTTCTACAAAATTCCCACCATTCGGCAGCGAGACTATTTACCAGTTTAGTGAAGATATTGAATTTCAGTCCCGAGAGATTTAGACCCAAATCACATGCTCATAAATACTGAGATTTATCTTTACAAAAAAATCGCTACATGGTCTATAAAAGTATAAATTTGTTGGGCTTAATTAGCTGGTTCTGTTTTTGCACAAATTTCTATGTTGCAAGTTGAGTTTAATGCCTCATAAAATTGTTCCAATTTTTCATAAATTTCAATTTCGTTATAGTTGTATGGCATTTATAACAATAAACATTGCAAAATGCAACTTCTTGAGGTTTTGATTTTGGTTTTCTTGGGGGGGGGGGAGGCCTTCTTAAGATAATTTTGAAAGTTCGAATAATATATTGACATCTTCGACGTAATCAGCCAGATAATACGAAGCAAACATCAGTAATTGAAAATGTTTTCGATCCGTAAGTGGTAAAGCAATTCTGTGAGATAAATTTGTACTTCATGATTTAAGAAAGGATGAATTTAAAGTTCAAAGTAATTGCCAAAACCTATCTCCTAGCCCATAAAAAAAAGAGTGGTGTGATAGTAAGGTCTGCGTATTTAACTCTAGGTCACTCTCTTTACGGTGTTCTTAGTACTCTGATTGCCTTTTTACATCTTTGAAGCATTTCTTTTATTACAAAACTGCTCCCACTTTTCAATTATAGTAGTTTTGTAACGTATGAGATGATATACAGCGTTGATAATTTGTAAGGCTTTAAGTACAGTAACTTAGGGAACAACCATTTAATTATCGGAGGGAGATGGAATTTTCACTTTTACCTCAAGATATTTCTTTTTCGACTAACATAATTGATGTAATTAGTTCTTTTTTCTACACAATAGAACAAGAATATTTTTTTCAAGCTCGTTTGGGGTCATAAATTAAAATTTAAAAAATCCCCGCCCATTCCCCTTTTCCGAAAATGATATGGTCAGTCCCTTACATTTCTGGATCAAGTGACAGTACAGGATTGAGAAGAACATTCCTCTCTTACAAGCCTATAAAGGTTTTGAAATGTGCCTACATTTTTATGTACACAGTGATTGTCATTACTGAGTTATAAAGTATGGTTAAATGACTCATTGTTCGTGAAAGGACCAAACATTCACGAGACTCTTATTTCATACTTTAATCGGGGTTGGGGGGTTGGGAGGGGGTTTCATGTTTCATGTTTGTATGATTTATCAGTACGCATTTCTAAGCGCAGATCGGTATTTCATGCCCAGTACAATTGGACATGACCCAAATATCAAATACACTGAATTATACCTAATAATTGGCTAATTACTCAGTTTCAGAAATATATTCCCAGCGCACGATTCCCCATAATCAACAAATAAGCACTAAAATCGAACTAACCTAGACACGGAAACTTAAATACAAATAACACATACCCTTTGTTTGTTACAATATATTGACAAGTTTGCACGCACAAAAGAAAAACGAAATAAAAAGAACAAGAACCAAAAAGACAAACCCCAGAGCAAACCCACAAAATAACTTCAGCTATCGCACATAAAATCTTCAATTTGATTAAAATCAGATCTCCACTGTCCTATGTGATGATCTAACAGCGACCGCTTAAGGGTCATGTTTTGGTGAGCAATGTTATTAACACAATCGCTAATATTATGAGCCAATCAGATGAAGCTATATATCTTAGTTTTGGTGACCTATGCTGTTACCATAATCGCTAATATTATCAGCCAATCAGATGAAGCTTTATATCTTAGCGTTTGGGAGACTGGGCAATATAGCTGAAAATTATCAGTGTGTGCCTATCGATTTGATTCACTTTCAATTTTCTGAAAGCTGCATTTCCATTGGCTAACTTAAAGGTCACCCAGAACATGACCCTCAAGCGGTCGCTATCAGATCTTCACCCAGGACAGTGGAGATTTGATTTAAATCAGATCGATAAAATCTTTAGCTACCTTGCGGGAAAACACCCCCCCACCCCACCCACACACACAAACAGCTTGAAACATTTGATGCCAGTTTATAACTTTTCATACACAAGCATTTGTATACATTTGCTTTTGTGTTTCCTTTATTATATTGTCTTAATGCCTGTTTTATATGATTAAATGGACGCAAAACTCGAAACTTGATCAACATTTATTTCAGTTTTTTAATCATTTCACAATGTATCCACATAGTATATATATATATATATATATATATATATATATATATATATATACTTATATGCCCTTATATATAATCTGTACACATATAAGATATTCTTTCAAGCAGAAAGAAGAAAAAGAAACGTACAGGTAAATAATGCTGAGCTATATTTTGAGTTCCAACCTCCCCACTAAAAAAAAAAAATGCAAATATATGCACACACACAATGCAGATTAACCTTCATATTCAGTGATTCTGCATATGTTCGTTGTTTCATTCAAGATTATTTATTTAAATAATGTCCATAAAAAGCTGGTTGACCCAGCCCTTTGATAAGCACGAACTTACGCAACAAAGAAACCGCTTAACATTCATTGATGCATCGAGAACACGGATAAGTTCATCCAGTATCATCTTTGTATCAACTTAAAACATTGAATCTAAATCTGCAGTACTGTTTAGTAAATTCATTAGTCTGAAGTTTGTTGCCGTATAATTCACCCGTTAGGGAATATTCTTTAATCGAATAACCTTTCTGAGAACTTCATTTACTTTTTCAGATTTTTTCTTTTGTCTTCTTTTCTTCTTATGTTACTGATATAGCGTTTTGGTTGTTCTATTATTCTAGTCGATATCTGGAACGATCGAAGACCACGAACATTTATTTTTACTGACGACGAAAGCAGTCCTTTGGGACATTTGAGGGGGATGTACGTTCATCAATTGAACGATGGCGGCTACGTGGTTAACTCTAAACGGCGCATCCAAGACCTGTTTAAGCCGTGGGCCCCGTATCGTGTGGATGCCGCTATATACATGCCTGATACGAGAGATGTTTACCTTATTTATGGTGAGTAACCTTTCACAATGTAACTGCTGCAGCAGCTGAAAATGATGACGATGGCTTTGATGATGACAACTATAATGTTAAATAGAAGAAGACGATGATGACTAGGCCCGGTCCTAGAATGTGCGTGGCCCAAGGCAGCATGCGGGGCCCAAGGCAGCAAGAGATGAGCGCGGGACCCCAAGCAAAAAAATTGCATTGCGGAGTTGATTTCCGTCAGCAGCGCGGGGCCCCTGAATGCGCGTGGCTCAAGGCGGTTGCCTCGTTCGCCTTGCCCTAGGGCCGAGCCTGATGATGAAAATTAAAATTATGATCATAGTGATGAGGACGGAGAAGATAATGGTGACATAGACTATAACTGCGGCGGCGAAGCTAAGGCGACAAACACGACCATGATGATCAAATTCACTTCATTTGTGTCAGTCCAGGAAACTAATTTATCTGAGTAACAGATAAAGTACGGGTAAAGGCTTTTACGACATTGTACGGACTTCATGGTAGAGTTCAGGGTCGGGACTCTAACGCTGCTGTTTAGAGACAGGACCAGAAATTATTTTTTTCTTTTAAACAAACTTGAGTTTTTGCATAATTTATACGGTTTTTTGTGCTGCAAATACTATTTTTGAGGAACAGCATTTGAAATTGTCATTGTTATTCTTACAATATTAAAGAAACACGCAGAAATCAGATATAACGTATTTAGACAAATTCTGACAGGTCCATGATGTCAGCGTTATCAGATAATACTTATTGAATCTATTGTACACCATGAAGTCCCAGTTTATTTTGGATTCTCTTTTATTGTTCAGATATCAATGTATCGTCAGAATATGATCCTCTCGACCAAGATGTTTACCAACTGGTTATTCATCAAAGCACATTAACATCCTCCACAAAATAAAAAATAGCCCTTATATACTTACTTTTTGTCAACTACATAATTTAAAGAAATGCCACAAGGTATTCTTCATAAAGTAAATATCCATTTATGTACGTTTTGTCGTAATAAATAAAAGGTTTCAATGTACGCCGTCTTCCCAGGTACAAGACTTCTGCGTTACGAGATCAAGGGAGATAATTTCGTCAGATCTCTAGTGCAAGGCCAACAGTATCTCGATACACGAAAGATGCCGCAAAAGCCACAGACAGCAATGGTGATGCCGTATTCCAATGGAAATGGTCATTACATCCTCATGTTTGGGGTAAGCTTGTAGAAATGGAAAATGTTATTTGTACACCTGTATGATGTGTCTATCCGAAGTTACGGATAAAACATATTACGCATTTATGTTTACCTTTAAATCATAATGTAATATATATCTTAGTGTGATAAATAATGGCTAGTTGGTTGGCATCTCTAACAAATAATTGACTATATGATGCTGAGGACATTGGAACTTTTGCATTTGTCAAGGACACACAGAGGCAGTCGATCAGTGCTGGCTTGCGCGGGTATTGGTAGCCCTGCGCACTACCAGCTGAACGACGCAGCACAGTAAGTAAGATAACAATCTAAAAAAAGTGTTTATCTTCAGTACCTTTTCATTAATTTATTAAATGAAATACATGTAAAAAAAGGGCTCGATATTAGCCGTCACACACACACACACACACACACGCGCGCGACACTTACTTGGCCATTTCATTAAGAAGTTTTCTGCAGAATTATAAGAAAACAACCCTATGTAAACCATCTCCCAACCTTTATAGCATGTTAATTTTACCTATTTTATTACATTCTAAAAACATCTTATTCAACATAAAGGTATGATTAATGTGCCAGCATAAAGGCATAATTAATGTGACAACATAAAGGCATAATTAATGTGCGTAGCTCTAGCTAACACTCGAACTCATCCACGATCTTGATGATATAAGCATATTTACTAACTTTTATAAAAATTATTCGAGAAATATAGTCTGTAGAGAAGTAAAAAGCTCAACCAATCAAATGCAAGATCGCCTCGTGAATATGGCAGATTAAACTTGTTATAGAAAGTGTCTAAGACCGTGAGTTTGAGAAAAATACAATCCAAATTCGGTCTCCAGAGTGGAAGCAGTCTCACCCAATTACATACAAGATTAGCTCATAAATATTTCAAGATTATGCTTAGAATTGTATTCATCTAATATGATTATGATACAAAATCTGTAAATAACCTTAATCAGAATTTGATCATAAAAGCTCTGCCAAAGCAGACACAAGATGATAACCTCATTAACATGGATTTCGTTGATTATCTAATCTGCAAGAGATCACGATGATATAAGCCTATATTCCAATTTTTATCAATATCGTGTCAGAAGTATGGCCTCCAAAGCGGTAACAAACTCAATCACTCAGATACAAGGTAGTTTCATTAATATGAACAGATCACGCTTATCATCAACATTATCTAAGAGCTTGATGACGTATTCTTGGTGGCATATGATTATAGGTCAAGCTTGATCAAAATCAGACCAGAAAAATGGCTTCCAGAATGGAAACACGTTTAGCCAATCAGACGCAAGTTCACATCAATAATATCCATGGATCTCGCTCATCATCAAATTTTGTACGAGATCATGATCATATAAGCTAATATTCCACGTTTAATCAAAATGAGATACAAATATGGCCTCCAGAGTTGTAACAAGTTCAGCCAAATCAAGTGCAAGATCGCCTCTTTCAGATTCGTGGATCTCGCTCGTTATTGAACCTGCCCGAGATCGTGATGATTTATTGCTATATTTTATGAAAATCATAATTGAAATAAAGCCTTCAGAAGGAAGCAAGCTCAGACGATCAAACACAAGATCAACTTGATTAATACGCATGAATCTCACTAATAATCGATCTAATCCGAGATCGCGATGATGTAGGCCTTTATTCCAAATTTGATAAATTAGGACAAGATATAGTCCTCCAGATTAGTAGCAAACTCAGCCAGATCGTATCATTAATGTGGGCAGATTAAACTTGTTATAGAAGCTAAGACTATAATGATAAGAGCTCATTTGCCACAAAATCATATACAAATTCGCTCTCCATACGGAAAACAATTTCAATCAATTAGATACAAGATTACCTTGTAAATGTGCGAAGTTCATGGTTGGAATCATATTCATTCAACATCTTAACGATACAAAACCATTTAAAAACTTTAATACAAATGTGATCATAAAAGGAATCGCTAAAGCGATGACAAGCTCTGCCAAAACAGACACAAGTTTACACCATTAATATGATTTGATCTCACTTATTTCAAACTTGCTACAGATCATAATGGTATAATACAATATTCCAAATGTTATCAAAATCGGATCAGAAGTATGACCTTCAAAGCGCTTCGGTTACTCAGATGCAATGTCATATTAGTAATATAAACAGATCCCGCTCATTATCAAAATTATCTGAGATCTTGATGATATATGCTTATAGTCCATGTTCAATCAGACTGGATATATGGTTTCTAGAATGGTAGTAAGTTCGTCCAATCAGATAAAGATCACATCAATAATATATGTGGATATCGCTCATTACAAATCTTTTCAGAGATCTTGATCATATAAGATTATATTCCAAGTTTGATCAAAATCGGCTTAGAAATATGGCTTTCAGAGTGGTAACAATCTCTGTTGATCAAATGCAAGATCACCTCATTTAATATGCATGGATCTCGCTCATTATTGAATTTGCATGAGATGACGATGATATACGCATATATTCCAACTTTAATCAAAATCAGATCAAAAATATGTCCTCCAGAGTCTTTAAAAGCTTAGCCAATAACATGCAAGATCACCTCATTAATATGCATGGATCTCGATGGCACAGACCCAAAATGGAAGTTTTATTAGAATACGGGAAGAAATATAGCCTTCGGAGAAGAACAATCCCAGTCAATCGAGTGCAAGACAACCACGTTAGTATGCCTGTATCTACTCAATGTCTAACACGTCAGAGATCTGATGATATAAGACCATTCTAAGACTGATTAAAATTCGACTGGAAATATGGCCTCTAGAGTGGCAACAAACTCTGCCAATCAGATGCAAGAATAATTCGATTTCTGCTCTGATCTCTCTCGTTATTGAACTCTTTCGATGTCTTCTTGATATAAATTGATATTCCAGGTATAATCAAAATCTGATTAAAAAAAATTGACCTCTGTCATGTGATAACAAGCAATTGTTGTCGGACGGACGGACAGACGCAGGAACATACAGCAGATTTAAACTGTGAAGCTTATTTCGGATAAAATTAGTGAGAATGTACAATATGTATTATAAGCATTAAAGGGCGTTGAATTAACGTATAGAAGCTGCTGCTGCTGCAAATTAAGTATCAGTTAGTAATGTCGTTCATTTCCCGTATATTATACGAACCCATCTGCGTAGACCCATATCTGCCGTCGCGTGATTTGCTGGAATATCAGGATGCTCGCTGACTGTTCGTTCTACATGTAATTTTCAGCGAGTAGTGTACAAGTCTGGTTAGCCGGCACATTATGCGACTGTAGATTTGGGTCTGTCCTGTTCGCAGTGAGGTGCTTATTTTATATATATATATATATATATATATATATATATATATATATATATATATATATATATATATATATATATATATATATATATCCAACACAGAAAACCCGTTTCTGGGACTGGCACCCTTCAGTCAATCGGGTCGGTGGTTGGAACTATCCCATTTCTCAGCTGGGACAACATTTTCCTCAAGATTTTCAAGCCACCATCCTGCGAAATGGTTTCATCTACATCTTTAAAAATGACAAGTAAGTTTGTAATATGTTTTGTATCTCATTATTGTTGTCGCCTGATGCAGCGCTTCTAATGTCGATGTTGAATCGATAGTTCAACGTTATGTCGTCATGCACTGAATAGATTAAATTTATTTCACTCGACAATAAATCACTGAGAATTCATGCATACGCTCTGAAAAATGTATTCCATATAAAAGTATGACTGGACTATACACTAAAGCCAGCTTATATGCATCGCTACAATAGTTAACCGTAAAAACAAAGCATGTTTATTAACACGGGGTAACATTTGATTGGCCAGTTGCACTGACCTTCGTTGTATATTTCGTCGTATCTTTCCGTATGTTAATCAGTACATCACTCTGAAATCCAAGACATAACTTCGCGCTCGTCAGTAGTCTAATTAAGTTGGGTGTGCAGGATTCCTATACCACCAGCACATGATACAAGGTTTGGGGCTTAGATTGATGGAATCGACTTGTCGGGAATGTGACTTTTGGAACAGAAGTATACAGATACAAACTCCGGAATTCGAGTAGTGGATGGTGTCAAATACATGCACAGCTGAACTCTTCTCCCATCCACTTTATCAGAATATGTACACCTCATTATCATATGTGGGAACAATTTCATGAAAGTTCATTCTTTTCATCATCAATTGATATTTTTTTAAAACAGATCGGATTACTTCATTTAAGATGTCCAATTATTCATTGTTTCCTGGGAAGAATTAGTGTGTGCTACAAATTAGAACAATAAATTTTCTGGTGTATAGTTACAGTTATTCGGCATGATTTTATTCGTATTCATTCATTACGTCATGCTACGCTATGCAAGGTCGTGCACGTCACATGACATGCCTAAAATTACCACCATAATAACCCAAATGTACAACCAACACACTGGTGTAGCGTTTATATGGTTGGAGAGAAAAGTTTGAAGTTTGGAAATGGTGATAATAAAAAGAATAAAAGAAATAAGTTGCGTCAAATTATGGTTAGCAAAGTAAGTATGCCAAAGAGACGAAGCACCCTGGGCGAAACGAAGATGGTGAGAAGTGAATTGGGACGATACATTACTATACTGTATTTAATATACCTATCGCAGTATATTTTTGGAAAGAGGAAGAAAGTAGTTTATATCAATACATCTAGCATTTATCCCATCCACTTCACGAGCTCTTGTGATGCAAAGGTAGAACAAAAATTCATAACATAGAAATATTAAATTTCAAAATACAATTACTAACATGCATACTTCCCGTGCAAATAGTCCTTTTCTTTTAATTTGAGTTGCATTTTGTTCTACTGATTTTCTGTGATAACAATATTTTCATATTGACTACCCATCCTTATTGTCAACCCTTGTTCTTTTAACTTTACGACCACTTCCTTTTGAAAAGGGAACGTTTCATATTTGTGTTGTTGAATAAAGAGGAGTAAAAATGTGTTTTTGTGAAACGTACATACAATGGTTTCGATGACGATAGTTTCATATCAGAGAATGGTTTGCAATGATGATTGTTTCAAATCAGAGAATGGTTTTAATGACGATAGTTTCAATACAGAGAATGGTTTGCAGTGATGATAGTTTCAATACAGAGAATGGTTTGCAATGATGATAGTTTCAAATCAGAGAATGGTTTAAATGATGATAGTTTCAATACAGAGAATGGTTTGCAATGATGCTAGTTTCGAATCAGAGAATGGTTTCAATGATGATAGTTTTAATACAGAGAGTGGTTTGCAGTGATGTTAGTTTCAGTACCGAGAATGGTTTGCAATGATGATAGTTTCAAATCAGAGAATGGTTTCAATGATGATAGTTTCAAATCAGAGAATAGTTTCAATGATGATAGTTTCAATACAGAGAATGGTGTGCAGTGATGTTAGTTTAAAAATCAGAGAATGGTTTGCAAGGATAATAGTTTCAAAACAGAGAATGGTTTGCAATGATGATAGCATCAAAACAGAGAATGGTTTGCAATGATGTTAGTTTTAATACAGAGAATGGTTTGAAATGATGTTAGTTTTAAATCAGACAATGGTTTGCAATGATGATAGTTTCAAATTAAAGGATGGTTTCAGTGATGATAGTTTCAATACAGAGAATGATTTGCAATGATGATAGTTTCAAATTAGAGAATGGTTTGAATGATGATAGTTTCAAATCAGAAAATGGTTTGCAGTGATGATAGTTTCAATACAGAGAATGGTTTGCAGTGATGTTAGTTTCAAATCAGAGAATGGTTTGCAATGACGATTGTTTCAAATCAGAGAATTTTTTGCAATGATGGCAGTTTCAAAACAGAGAATGGTTTCAGTGATGATAGTTTCAATACAGAGAATGGTTTGCAGTGACGATAGTGTCAATGCAGAGAGTGGTTTGCAGCGATGCTAGTTTCAGTACAGAGAGATGCTAGTTTCAATACAGAGAATGGTTTGCAGTGATCCTAGTTTCAATACAGAGAATGTTTTGCATGATGTTAGTTTCAATACAGAGAATGGTTTGCAATGATGATTGTTTCAAATCAGAATTTTTTGCAATAATGACAGTTTCAAAACAGAGAATGGTTTCAGTGATGATAGTTTAAATACAGAGAATGGTTTGCAGTGATGATAGTGTCAATACATAGAGTGGTTTGCAATGATCCTAGTTTCAATACAGAGAATGGTTTGAATGATGTTAGTTTCAATACAGAGAATGGTTTGCGATAATGTTAGTTCCAAATCAGAGAATGGTTTGCAGTGATGATAGTTTCAATACAGACAGTGTCTTGCAGTGATGATAGTTTCAATACAGAGAGTGGTTTTCAGTTATGCTAGTTTCAAATCAGAGAATGGTTTCACTGATGATAGTTTCAAAACAGAGAATGGTTTGCAGTGATGATAGTTCAAAACAGAGTCTTGCAGTGATGATAGTTTCAATACAGAGAGATGCTAGTTTCAATACAGAGAATGGTTTGCAGTGATCCTAGTTTCAATACAGAGAATGTTTTTGCATGATGCTAGTTTCAATACAGAGAACGGTTTGCAATGATGATTGTTTCAAATCAGAGAATTTTTTGCAATGATGACAGTTTCAAAACAGAGAATGGTTTCAGTGATGATAGTTTCAATACAGAGAATGGTTTGCAGTGATGATAGTTCAAAACAGAGTGTCTTGCAGTGATGATAGTTTCAATACAGAGAATGGTTTGCAGTGATGATAGTTTCAAATCAGAGAATGGTTTGTAGTGATGATAGTTTCAATGTGTTACATAATTTCAAGAAGGAGACAATTGATTTACATACTGCTATACAAGCAACATTATAAATGTTAAAATGAGATCGAAAAAGGTTTTTAGAAAGGACCAATATATTTTGTTGCGCAACTTCTAAGTTTTATTCTCTCTCTCTCTCTCTCTCTCTCTCTGATTTCTTGTATGTCTTTGTCTCATTTTTCATGCAGGAAGTGCTTGCTAATTTTTGAATATGGTAAACTCCCTGAAATGTTACAATCGTAGGAGCGATGGTTGTTACAATAAGGTTTTCCAGCAAAATCGTACGAGCAATGTTTATTCCTGAAACGGCTAAAGCAGTTTATTACATTTACAAGTAATATTACGAGTGATATTATATTATTAAATTCACAGTTGAAAACTATTAACTTGTTGCAATTCTGGAAATTTATCAAATTTACTAGTCCTACAATGTAAGATGTATCACATGTTATTTATGTTTTAGTGCTACGTCTTACTACCCAAATAATGGCCTTGTATAGCGTGTTCCGATGTCGGTTGACATCGGAACCAGTAGTCAAAGTTTCAGGAATATCTCACACACTTGGCAGCCGCTATCGACGCTCATCCACAAATTGATATATAATTAATATACTTACTGTGCTGTTTTTATCCTGGTGGAATCAAAATCTAACACTAGCAAATGGACGCATTTTCATGTTCCGCTGACATACATTTGAATTTGTTGAAATGCGACTGTAGTCGAGGTATGCCTAAGTATGTTCAAGTAGGTTTATGTGGGGATATGTTTCTTAAACGAAACGAAACGTTGCTTACAGTTCCAATAGGCATAATATATTTTTATTCGTTTCGTTAAAGAATAATATTTCAACTTAACCCGATTTCGGCATTCCCGGCTTTGATCGATTTCCAGCCAACTGAAATGTAGGCCAACGAAACTTGAAAACAGGTTAATTTCTTTTGTGAGAATTTGAATTTATTAGAGAAATGACGTCAGAGTCAGTAAATTCCGACTAAAACATTATGACTTTACTTTGTAGAAAAGCGTCGTTATTGGTTGCCAGTTCTGTGAGATATTCCTGATAATTTGACTTTCTTTATGATATTAGTCGATATCAAAACACGCTACACAGCGCCGTTAATTAGGCAGTAAGACCCAGACGTCCCAAACATAAATATCAGCGTCGAGGTCTTACATTTAGGACTATACATTTACATATTACAAGCATTATTTCTGTCCCTGAATCGCATTTTTTCCGCCTCTTTTCAAGGTACTACAAATTCGATCCCACAAATTGGAGGCTGGATGAGTCTTATCCACGACCAGTAGCGCCGGCCTGGATCAGGGGGGAATCATGCGGATACGCCAACATCTAGTTCCGATCAAGTCATCTGTGTTCATAGATTGAATAAAACAAAAATAGGCTGAAAACCTTTGTCGAATAATTGCTCATATAAAAGATAAACAAAAACTTTCTTACGTACATACATAAATAGGGAAAGATGAACATACGTATATACATTTTTGTGATATTGCTATTTTCTGTTAATATGTAGTAGTCTCTTTCGGACTTGAAATAACCGGAAAAAGTGATGAATTGTACAAACCTTCCTTGAATGTTTTAATTTTATAACTTAAGGATTCTTTGATATATTGGACACCTCGATTTACAAACCAGAGTAAAATAATTGGTATTCTTGGGGTTTCATGTGTATCACGAGTGTATAGTAAAAAAAAATCATTCCGAGTTTTCCAAAGCTCGTGGCTTTTGGCAAGTGTGAGTCGTGGGGATGTATGTTATTTCCAAGCGAAACATGGCCAGTTCTGGGTACAGCATACTGTAAACATACCTATTCTTGTGGACGAGAAAGATCACAGAAAATAAGTGTTCTGTATTTCATCATTATAATTTGAGCGTGGACTTGTCAAGCAGTTTGAGCGGATCAAAGTTTTAGTTAGATTCCATACTGACTAATTCACTTTTTTAAGTTTGGACTTGAAAGGAAAAAGCCACTCTTTGATTAAAAACGTTCTATGTACAGCAAATTCTAACATAACCCGACGTGCTTTGTTTATTTTTAGCTCTGCTATCTGAGAACGTGGTCAGATGTGACCTGGTACAAGTATATACGTATTAACAGATGTAAAATTAAATGCTTCTGCACCGCAATCTTTTCCCGTGCATTTTATTATATTATTTAAACGGAATATGCTGAAAACCTTATGTGATTTGTCTAGAAAAAGTTAAACTATTGAACTTAATTCTGACAGGCTAATAAAGCAATAAAAATAAAAATATCATCCTTATGTTTTGATCTCGAGAACACCGTCAAACTTTTCAAATCACTTCACCTAGGTTACATTTTCAGATGACCACATAGCATGTGCATGTTTTGTGTAAAGCGCAGTCGAGTATCTCAGTGATTTATCCTTAAAATGATACTATTTTGTTAGAAGATTCTTTGGTGCAAAATATACGGTAGCTCACCCTTTCCCGAAGTAAATATACTTTTAAAGTCAGGATAGTCCTCTACAAAATTACAAAATTGTTCAGTGTCTTTTTAAATTATTTCTATAAACTGAAATTATTTCAGCAAATCCATTTATCAGGATTTTCACGAAATTCTGAAGAACGTTTAAATGAACTAAGATTCAAGGGTCCATGTACACCATGGAAATTAGACAGTCGTTTATATTTTTAAATAAGGAAGCGTTAATATAATAGTAATACTACACCCACACTCGCACACAGACACACAGACACACGAGCGCAACAATGCTAACTTGTTTATGCAACTTTCTGTTTTATTTTGAGAGCGAAAAAGTGTCATCATATTCTTTGCGTCACACTGCTCAGGTAGCAAAGGCCTTACACATTTAGCCTCTTTCGAGAAACGATCCCAGGAAAGGAGACCAATCTTGCAAGAGATTGTGAAATGGATCTATTACTAGAGGACGCATGAGTGTCCTTTTTTTTATTAAATGTGATTACTCAGAAACGGGTATGTTTGGACTGTTTTCATTTCTTTAAGTACCTTAATCAACTCTTTGTTCCAATATCATGCAATAAATGTTGACCCTAACAGGAAGATGGTGAACCCAATACACACCGTGTAAGTGAATCTGAATGCCCTACAATAATGGACTGTCCACGTTGGCGCTGAAGACAAAGGTTTAATATAACAAAAGCATGATGTGTTAGTACGGTTCGCTGTAAAGAGAACAGTGTTCCCCATAAGAATCTTTATTTAACGATGATAACAAATTCTCTTTCCTCTTTCTCTGCATGCGTAGTTAAGGGTACAGAGTAATCTACCGAATCCCGCCAAACAGCAGCTGTAAAACAAAATGGGTGGTCTAAAACAAAAATAACAATTAGCGTCAAATAATTCATGTATGTTCACTGGGTACCCTTCTGAAGTCAACTATGGATTTTTGTGTGCTTGCACACATACATCGAGCAGTTTATACTCAACTTTTAATCGCCACTTTTATCACTGGTATGGTGCTGACATGCCGTTAACCATACATTTAGAGGTTTGACAAGGGAATCCATTCAAAAATTCATTTGTGGTTTCGAATCTGAACATTAGCAGCTACAGTCTATGACCACAGACGTGCATAAGAGAGTTTTCAAAGAAAAGCAGATTTATCCAGATGATGATTAATTTGTAAAGTACGTTATAAACTCGTGTGCGCTGATAGATCAGACGGCATTGTTTCGCATATGCGAAAATTCCAAAGTCGTTCACCAATCCTATGTTATCCTTGAGGGGTAATGTTAACTATCGGCTATAATATGTTACAGTGAGCACACGGATCTTTGTATACACAGTCATGAAATTTGTTCGCTGTTCAGTTGAAATCACCAAAGGAAGACGGTTCATACAGGCATATGTGTCACGTGTATTTTATGCTTCACTGAATATTTTCTCTTTTTCTTTCATTTACATGATGTGCGCATCACCTTTGTCACTTACGCTGTCACTCAAACAAAACTTCATTGTGGTTGTAATAACCTGATTTTCTTACCACGGTGGCTATGCTTTTTGGATTATGTAACGTCAAAGCCAGCTCGACAGTAAAAACGAACAACAACAAAGAAATTCATGTTGGTTCGTTCTAAGTACAGATATTAAAATGGTTAAGAACTATAAGAGGGAAAGAAGAGAAAAATCATTAACTTGGATTGATTTCGTGGATCGGAAAGGCAGTAACAGTTCCGTTCCAAGCAGTCACTCGCGTCACCTCTTGGTACTCTTCTAATGGTATTCTTATTGGATAGATACACGAGCTTTTATCGTCCTCTCATCATGCCAGCTAGTGAGAGTTCCCTTCAAAATGCTGGTGCGTTTAGTTCAACAAATTATTTGCAATTAAGGTAACCGAAGTTGACTTTGAATGGTACGTATCGTTCAGTGGATAAATAAGAGATACATTTCATGGGAAAATTGCATATATTTTTAAAAGAAAAGGCGAATCTTGTATTCACTTTTCATTCATTTTACAAATTTAACATCGGATGTGTGAGGTCGCGGATTCGAATCCCGACCGAAGACATAAAAAAATAGTACCAGCAGTTGCCTCGCTTGGCGCTCAGCATTAAGAAGTTAGTGTTAGGACTGGTCGGCCTGGTGTCAGGATAATGTGACTGCAGGCCTGGCCCTAGGATACGAGGGGCGCAAGGCAGCATGCGGGGCCGAATTCAGCAAGCGATGAGCGCGGGGCCACAAAAAAAAAAAAAAAAAAAAATTGCATTGCGGAGAAGCGCGGGGCCCAAGGCGGTTGCCTCGTTCGCCTTGCCCTAGGGCCGGGCCTGTGTGACTGGGTGGGACATGGTGCTAAATGTCTGCAGCATGATGCCCCAGTGCTAGACATCACTATAAACTGTCACACTGCAGATATCGTAGTGATATGACTGAAAAATTGTTAAAGCTACATTAAAAATCCAAATCACACACACACACACACACACAAAGAAATTTAACGAAATACAGTAAACAAATTCAAACGTAATGCAATTCAACTTGTCCAGTGAAATGTATCACTTATATGTTCTTGACTTGTCGTATTGATAATGGGTGAGAAGCACAAAACGCTTTGAAATAGACGGTTTACTTCGTCGTGCAAGATACGGTTTAGTAACGCGTTTGAAGAAAATGGTGTTTTGCTTCATGCTGCTTTTTTATATCATTGGATGTGAATAAACAACTACGACCGAGTATTACGAACTGTATTGTTCCGAGTATTACTAACCGCATTGTTGATGGTTTACATTTTGCACTCTAAAAACGTATTATTTCAAAAATATACCGGAAACCGAAACTAATGTCCTGGAAACAATGTTGTGATTAAGGCACGTGATTCAAGATGGAGAAGAGATGTATATTTATGTCAAGAGGAGAGAAAAAGAATCGTTCGCCACAAAAGTTTTTTTTTTTTTTTTTTTTAATCCTCTGTATAATTTATAGGACTTCTTTAAACACTGAAACGCAATTTTGGTGAGGGATAAACCAACTAAGGTAAAATAATTGTAGTAATATGTTTATTGCTCTTCTGCAGTCTCTTCTGTTCTTTCATACGCTGACGAGTCTGATTTCACACGAATGAAACCGCCAGAAGGCTGTAAAGTTCGCCTGGTCACATTTATTCAGATAAAAGAGGTATGCATTTTGACATCAGACAAAATGAATAATACTAAATGATTATAAAAACAAATCAAGCGGATGATGTAGATGACAGCGACGTTTCTTGATGGTTATGCAGTAGTTTTCATATGTATGCTCATATCCAGTCTGGTGACTAGAAACATCGAGACGAAAGAAAACTCACAATACTTGTACATAATCACCAAAGTGTAAAATGTAGGACACTGGCCTACTTTTGATAATGTGTCGTGTTTCTATTCTGGAAAACTGCGTAAATATAAATAGTGGATATGATCACTGGAGCCTAAAATGAGGTCACAATGACTTCTGGCATTGTGGCATATATTTTCATGACTGTACAAGTATCAGAAACCGAACCTAATGTACAATTCTATATGACAATTTTAGCGGGACATACGCGTATTATTAACCTATTTTTGATATCGTTAATTCGTTGATTAACACCTAGGGTTGTTTTAGCTTTGTCTTGTATTAAAGATAAATAAATAAAGAAGTTCATTTCTGAGCTATTATGCTGTCGCCAGCGACTACGACGGAAAAAGAATAACCTCTCCTGCACTTTTGCACGTAAGCTAATAAGTACTTAAGAGGCTTAAGTGGGCCTGATATCACTCACCTCACTTACATAACAGTTGATCATTTCATTAAGCACGCTTATGTGGATTTTTAGGAAAATAACCCTATTTAAACTATCTTCCGACCACTTATCATTTTACAGTTTTACTAGAGTCTGGAAAAGGAATTTACAAAGATAAAAGCATACTTAATAAGTTAATGTCACAAATTGTCGAACTCATTCGAAAAATTGATGGTATACATCTATTTGCCAAGTTTTATCAAAACCATATGAGATATAATCTCAACCGATCAGATCATGAGATCAAAAGACTTATTATAAAACCTTTATAATGACCATAATGATATATACAAAGTCGATGACAAATTTAATCGAAATTCGATCTCCAAAAGGGTAACAAACACATCCAATAAGATGCAAGATTAACTCATTAATGCATGCTTATATCTTCCTCATAATAAACCCCGCCCAACATCTTCGTTATACAAGACTACAGGTTTGACCAAATTCTGACTTGAAACAGTCACTTAAGTGATGACAAGCTCAGCCAATCAAATGCAGTTTCACGTCATTAATAAAAGTGGATCTCGCTGATAACTGTGTTCATCCGAGATCTCGATAATGTAAGCCTATTTACCAAGTCTGACCAAAGTCTTATAGAAATAGTCTCATGAGTAAATAGCAGGCTCAAACATTCAGCTGAAAGATCACCGCATTCATAACTGGTCTCGCTCATAACAAAACTCACCCGACATCTTGGCGATATTACCGAATTTGGTAAGTTTGATCAAAATGTTATCAGAAATACCCACTCTCCAGTGGTTTTGTCCAGCCAATCAAATGTAAGATTACCTCACTGACATGCATAGATCCGCTTCATTGTACAACTTCTTGGACATTAGGATACTATTCTAAATTTGATCAAAATCAAATCAAAAGTACAGCCCCTAGAAGGGTAACAGGAATGGCCAATCTGATACATTACCACCTTATTAATATGCTTAGATCTCACGCATTTATGAACTCGTCCGAAATCTTGATGATGAAAGCTTAAATTGGTTAAAATCGGACCAGAAATAAGACCTCCAGCGTTATAATAAGCTTACCTAACTTGATGCAAGACCACATCATTACTATGCAAGAATCTCGTTCATAACTGAACTCGTCCAAGATCTCCATAATACAAGCCAACATTCGAAGTTCAATGAACATAGGATCATAAACATGGCCTCCTGGGTGGTAACAAACACTGTTGATTGAAGGAAGACACGTGACATACGCAACACCATATTATGAGTTCCTCTGTCCACGCTGCCAAGTGAGCTTACCTTATTTGCCGGCCTATAAATCCATGCTGAGTATAAGTCGAAAGATCCATTTTGGCAAATTTTCCATCTTTTATCCGTATATAAGTCGATGCCGAGTATAAGACGAGGCAAGATCAAGAATTTGGCTGTTTTTTTTTTCACTTCGTTCTACACAGCATCGCGAACTTTATCCTGTCTGAAGCTCAGTAACCTTTCAGGTCAGGATAATTAAATGTAACTGAACGTACCTAATTTGTTTCACTCAAAGTTGTTGTTGTTGTTGTTGTTGTTGTGGGGCTTAAGGCCATTTTTCAGCACACGATAGGCTATACATGGCGGCCAGTATTAATGGTGGAGGAAGAAACCGGGAAATCTCCGGAAAGAACCACCGACCCACGAGAAGCTACTGGCAAGCTTTCTCACATCTCACTCAAAGTATTTTAAATGTATTATGTACTTCCACCAATATATAATGATGACGATAATTTATTGAGTTACAGATAGGATAAAATTCGCTATGCTGTGTGGAATTAAACTTTAGTAACTTCCGGTTTCATAAATATTAAAGGTATCATTATATGCTATTTCAGATAACCAACAATACAGAGAGAGAGGCATGTGTATTCCATGTCATTTTTCTTCTTGCACCTCGTGACCAAAATAAAATATTTTCGCTGATATATGAGAGAGAGAGAGAGAGAGAGAGAGAGAGAGAGAGAGAGAGAGAGAGGGAGAGAGAGAGAGATTTCAGCTCTTCATGTTTTTTTTAACTTACTGTCCCTGTTTAGCTGAAGCTTTTGTCCAAGGGAGATTAACAAATTAAATAGTAAATCTTAACTATGAAATACATACCATACTCCTTAAGAGTTTTTATATTCACAATATTTATATCCACACAGACTTCATTTAGATCAAATCCCAAGAATGACCATTTCACATGCTAATTTTCTTTGTAAGTGCAATGACCTCTCCATTCCCAACAAATGACATTTTTTTTTTTTAAAAGAGCATGTACTCTTCCTGTACTTAGGCGGCAATTGTTTTTGACATTTTCTCATACTTAAATTGCTGACAGTTCTATTGGGAAGTTCAAAAGATGTCACTGGTTCAGAAATTTACATGAGTAACAAGCATTTCCTTTCATTATATGGTACCATATTCATAATACCCTATGGGTAGCCTCATTTCCCTATTGGTAACCTCACTAATCTGATCTGGTCTGCCGAATCTTGACCTCTAACAGGTGTTAACTTGTAAAACCTGAATACAATTGAAGCACATTTAATTAGCATATTAATACCACTACAAAGCCAAGTTATTCTTGGACAATGAAAGTGTTAACTAAAACTAAAAGGAATTGCTTATCTGGTGGTATTAATTAATAATGGAATAGTATTCCATTCCCAGCAAATAAGATTTTTTTTAAAGTGCATATACTCTTCTTGTACTTAGGCGGTAATTGTTTTTGATCTTTGTTCATGCTAGATGTTACTTTAAATTGCTGTCAGTTCCAACAGCAAGTTCAAAAGATGTCACTGGCTGAGAAATCTACAGGAGTAACCAGCTGGCATTTCCTCTCATTATATGCTATGGTATTCATAATACCCATGGGTAGCCTCATTTCCCAACTGGTAACCTTGCTAATCTGATCTGGTCTGCCAAATCTTGACCTCAAACAGGTGTTAGTTTGGAATGAATGAATACAGCTGTAGCATATTTAAATAGGATGTAAATACCACTACCAAGCCATGGGATTCTTGGATAATGGATAACTAGAAGGAACTGCTTACCTAGTGGTATTAATTGATAATGGAATATGGTACTGCACTTGTACATAAGTAAGATCAGTCCTCAGGTAAGTAAACAATACAATACAGACTTACAATCATGAAGACATCTCTCTCTCTCTCTCTCTCTCTCTCTCTCTCTCTCTCAGTCGGGCATAAGTTTTATTTGATCATTAGGTGCAAGAAGAAAATTGCGAAGGAATATGTCTTTGTCATGGTTATTCATCTTCTAACTTGTCAATTCTAACACACATATATGTAATCATATTTAAACAATGTATATTACAAACAATGTACATTACTGGTGCATGCTGCTTTAGCGCAATTACATCTGATGTAAGTTAATTTTTAATACTGATGATCATGTAATTGTTTAAAATACTCAGTGTGGGATATTATTTTTTTTCACACATGATCTCTTCCCCAAAATGAAATATTTTTTACACATTATTTTTCATGCTTTTGGAGAATTATTTTCCATGCGAAAAATATGATAAGTGATTCGGATGACATAATCCATATACAAGTTGATTCAGAGTTTAAGACGAAGCTAAGATTTTCTGGTCAAAAAGTATCGTCTTATAGGCCGGGAAATATGGTACTA
>JAECUM010051429.1:0-15451 GCA_016617855.1 Megalonaias nervosa | reverse complement strand
TCTTTCTATACTCGTTGAAAAAAATATTCGTTGCTTTTGATTATGATCAGAAAAAGAAGTTAAACATTTGCTTGCTTAAATTAGAATAAGGTTGAACTTAGTCGGTAAGTGTGACGGTTAGGAATTCATTTGGAGGTTTGTCTTGAATATCCACTTTAAAGAAGAAACTTAAACAGAATAAAAACTATTCCACAGTGACCATTCTCTGAAGCAGCCGTCTGCTCTCAAATATATGTAGAAACTACTTTTAGTTCGGGATACAGCCTGGGAAGGAAAATATGGGGTCATAAGGTTGTTTGAAACCCATTTTGGACAAAATTATTTATTGGTGTGCAATTTCGATTTGTCCTTTCTTTCATTTTGCTTTTTCTAATGCAGCCCAAAACATAGGTAAGTAAACTTTCATATTTATAAAGTTTTAAAAGTTCAAAGCAATTCATAGGCTTTTTGGGTTGTATAGTAAGAATTGTGTGGATTATTTATTATTATTTAGGTACAACCAAATAACGTGTGTTTTGTAAGAACCAATCATCTACTGCAAGTTTAATCTGCCCATGAGGACGGTAATTACATAATTTATTCATATGTCTAATTAACGTATTTTAAATATCTTTATAAAATAACTTTATTATCAGTTATTACAGCATGCATAACTTGAGGTAAAGCTCTGGACGAAGCGAATCAATGATCATCTGTGTATTTTTCACATTAATGCGTGTTTTTTTATTGTAAACAATTTGTATTTATCAGGACCTTTGCAACGAAACCAGATATCCTGCAGATGAGATTACAGTCTTAAAACAAGGGTTAATTACACCTTTTGATAAAATTTTCCGTGCTCATTATCAAATATTTCTACATAATGGTTCCAAAGGCTGAATATAAATGAATATACTCACTAAAGTATTAATTCACTTTTTCACACATCATTTTAACAAATCGTGCTGTTTTCCCTTGCAGTCAGAATACCTAAGGGAACTATATAAACAAACCTTCATAATCGAGCCGACAAATGGTAGTATCTATCTTCTGCGGAATTTGGACTATGAAAAAAATTTCTTTTATCATTTCACCATTCATGCACAGGTATGTGTTGTGTAAAATGTGTATGTCTTTCTGCATGCATGCAAATTTATCTAGATATAATTTCAGCAAGATTTCTCAGCAGTTTGGGAAGAAATATTCTAATATATATCTTTATACATAACATACTATGTTTTTCCGGTTCTCCGCCGTTTTTGTATTGTTTTGCAGATTTATATCTTGATGAGAAACTAAGTCTATCATGATGTCCAAACATTAATTTAATCAAGCTTACATTAACTGTCAATGCCTATTTATCTCTTCTTCATCTTAGTACTTATTTTGATTCTACTTACATTCCAAACTTGTTACTAACGGTTTTGATACGACTTTGAAAGGAGAGTTTTGAGTGCGATACATAATCTGTTTTATTTCAATTCTATATGTTACCTCATTTTTAAGTAATATCTGGAACAGTATTTTCCTACGTATTAGTAAGTGTTGCCTTTACTATGCGATTATCTTTTCACTACTCTTAGTCAAGTTTATGTATCTTGATTGAACTTTTTGCTTATTGTTTGTACTATAGCATAATTCATCTAAGTACAGACATCATCTCTCTGGAAAAAAATGAATTTCAACTTCAACAACACGTGAACTTGGCCAGAAAATGACATCACGATTTCACTATAAATCATCACTATTTTCTATACATACTAGTTGATAACTGTCTGCAAATAATTGCTCACATGATTGCTACCCTATTTTCATAAAGGAATTTATTTAATAATATTTTATAAGATTAATTACTCATAGTATATTAAGGTATCAGTCATTTATATACATTGCTGTACTGAATTATAGTCTGATCGACCGTTTATTTATCACTTAATAGGACACTTGCAACTTGACAGCGGAACCGGCCGACCTGCGTATCAAGGTCAAGGATGTACAGGATACGCCTCCCTTCTTCATTGGACTGCCCTACATGAAGAGTATCATGGAGGGTACTCGAGATGTGCGTTTACACAAAAATGTTTATTTATGAAATGTATATCATATTGGTACAAACAAAAACAACACACAAATTATGTACAAATTATAGTCAAAATAATTTAAATATAGCAGTATACACGTAAAAGCAATATCTACATATCTGGTTGTTGAAGCCCTTCCAAGAAGAACAGGCGATAGTTCCAAGATTGTACATCTCTCTCAAATGTTCAGCACATGCGCAGAGTATGTGACAAGTGTGGTGAATTCCTAGCAGTTTTGAAGGAGGAATGGTTTTGGAAGGTCACAATGACTAACAGATGTACCGAAATGTAGAAATAAATATACATGTCGGATGAGACCGATTAACAAATTTTTCAGATCCATAATAATAGTGCCTACGAATACAGTATAGTTTTGTCCTATAAATCGACGTGGTTTGTCTGAAATTATTACAACGTAGTAAACATTTCGAATTTATATTGAAAATGTCGTGAAAATTAGATCGAAACGTACGGAATAATCTGGATTTCCACAATGTTTGTAACGTACGTTGTGTTTTAAAGGTTATTCATATTTATCATTTTATAGCTTTCAGAATTGCATTCCTTTAAATCACTTTTTGTGTCAAGCTCCCAAATCTTATACGTTTTGTTTGACTATTATAAAAGTTTGAAATGTATGAATGACATGTGCTCTGATTGTATTAAGGGTAACACGCCTCGAATCGTTTTAAGAAAGCAATATTTGCACTCTTTTGAAAGAGTTTTCAATTTGGGAATCGACATATTTTGTGATATATCTGCTGGATGAACTTCAGAGTTTGAAACGGATAAAAAAGAAAAATAAATTAATTAATAAACCATGCGAAAGAACAAAACATTTGTTCAAGAGTGCACTCTTGATTTATTTAGTCTTGCAAATATGAATATTATTTGACACTTTTTATGCATGTGCTGGATTAAAATCTACAGCTGTATTTTAAGAAAACTCCATTCACATTCAGTCCATCTTCGCTGCAACTGATATGCTCTTCGACGTAGTTGCTAATCATACAGCTAAAACGTTCCATTCAATTTACAGAACACAGTTTTGCTACTGGTGACAGCCATAGATGGAGACTTGGGCATCCCAAACGCCATTTCCTACTTTCTTTCAACAAGTGAGCTTTTTTTTTTAGTTTATCTAGACACACTGATAAATAATGAAATGCGTGTCGTCTCTGCTCAAATTTAGACACATCACATAATGTAAGCGTATTTCAGAATGTGTAAGTTTCGCAATAATAGAATAGACTGAAACAGTACCCTTTTTTTACGATAGTGTGGGATTAAATATTAAATTAAAATAACGACCCTTCAGAATAATAGTCTACTACAAATGAAACAAATTAGCAACTATTTTACAATTAGGACTATACTATATTTATTATAAAAAAAAACCAAAGAAAAAAGTCACTATTAATCAAGAACACTTAAAATAAGTTTCCTTCATTTTAGATAGCAAGATATGTCACGATCACTTTGTCATAAATGCATCGACAGGAGAAATAGTCGTCATTGGAGCACTAGATTGGGGAATGGAAGAAGTGAGACAAATCCACGGTGTCTGCACATTCATAGTGGAGGTAAAATGCATCGTGTTTAGAGGGTGATCAGTATTTGACCAAGAAGCAGGCTGAGGTTGAGTCTGGTGTGATGTTCAGTTACATATGATTGTTATGATCTTAGAAACTCTAGAGTACAATTTGGTGTACAAAATTAATGGCATGATGAAATTAGAAGCCTCATTTAGAGAGTGATATTTTACGTAATGGCTTTGAAGGAGGTTTGGCATTGTATAATATGCCTAATAAATATATGTAGCATTGGTTCACTGACGAACTTTAAATTAAGATGCATCCTGGACTCATTGTCACTAAACTGTATATGTGGTTTTTTTGTTTGTTACATGGTCAGTCAGTTTTACTGTCGCCCTTAGAATGACTGCCACATAAATTCTGAAGTAAAGTTCTGGTCACTATACTTTAGTAATCCAAATAAACGTGTAGATTTATTGAAAGACCCCCCCCCCCCCATTGAACCTTAATAGCATTATTTGAGAATGTAACATGGTTAGAACATTAAAAACAGGGTCTAAAACTTTATTATATAATAAAGGATTAGAACCGAGCGTTTACCTCAAACGAATGAGCAATCATGTGAAATTTCCCTCGTATAAAGTCGGCCTTGGGCGGAAATTAATTTAAGATTGACAGCACTAAAATTATGAAAAAAAACCCCTACATAAATGGAGTTCTCAGCTAGGAAACAATTCTAAGTTATGTGAAGTAAAGCAATAGTAACCTATACATAATTCTTGCATTTTGCAAATCTATTTTTATTAAAATTTGCACATTTTACACGAAATAAAGATCTTGAGTATCGAATCTTAAATGTATGTGCTCAAAATATTTTTTGACTACGCGGCCAATGCCATTTAAATGAAATATAATTTTTTGATGATACATCTTAACGTTATTTTTATCCCTAAAATAATATTCTATTACGTTTATTTTGTAAATATCTCACGAATAAAATGGCAGTAGACATCACAGTTGGGATATATGTTACAAACATTTATAACTTTACATTTTCATTTTGTAGTTAGCACTATGGAATTCAATATTAACAACCATGTTTGCATCTTGCGTTATTATTTACAACCAATTTGTAGTATATTTGTTAACAAGCACTAGATAATGAGATTTAAATTTCATGATCATAATGTAAAACGGTTGAGATTTCATGTTATAAAATTGGTCTATGTCATACAACATGGTTAAAACTTCCGTAATAATATTTTTGCAGGCTAGAGAAATCGAGAAACATCCTGGGAATCAAAAAGGGAAAACTGCCTCCAATACAGCCGTGACTGTGACCATTTTGAGATCAAACGCTCATGCGCCAAATCTACAATCATGTGTATTTAATCCGATTAATTGCTCCTGTATTTGCACAGAACAACAGAATGTCAGTCCTAATAATATAGTCGGATGAATGCGAATGTCGAGTCAACAAGACCATTAGACACGACCACTGTTATCGTTCTCATACTATTCCGAACGCATGTGGCTGTATAATAAAGTACATAAAAATAAACAATACATAACAAGGAAAAAAAACCCTATTGATTATTATGTTTGACATAACCAATGAGACAGAGATTAGTGAGAATAAAGTGTTAATCACTTTTTCCCATAGAATACAAAGTGAACAATGTGAAAAGAACTTACGGTATTGTGAATTAATCCTAATTAATCCTGGAATTTCTAACACAAATCCTAATATTTAAAGTTCTGAATAAATTTTAGTGGTATTCCAAAATAAATCCAACGCTGGAAGAGATGATACGCCTGTGATGACCCGTGTCGTGGTGATGTGCCAAGAGTTTTTTGTTTTGTTGGATCACAATAATACAATCCAAAAATTTATCCTTATTTGATTCTTCACTATAAATCCAAGTCTCTATATCCAAGAATGTTATTATTGAGTACTTTGTATTTCCAGAGAAGATCAACTTGAATTAAATAATATGAATCAATAAATTCCAGGCCAAATGTAATACTGTACATAACAATAATACATCTGATTCTGCTCAGATGTTACAGCAAGAATTAATAATTTCTAGAAAAGCAGGATTATATTGTCATACAGTCCTCTACTTGACCTCAGGTCACAATTGATATTTTCTAAACGAAACTATTACCTAATGGAAAATTCATTCTGGAGGGTTCCAAACGATTACAAGATACAATCTTAGCTATAATGAAGCGGTCTGTTTCTGAAATTATAATATAAAATGTATTAAAACAACAAGTAGACACAGCATTTCATGGAGATTTTCCACCATTCTAGACTCAGATTGACATAAACATGTTGTTTGCAGAAACAAAATCAACGATTCAGGTCAGGTAGAAAATGAAAATGATTTTGGACAAATTCAAGTAAAAACTATAATTATCCATAGCATATAATGGATGAAATAATTAAAAAACAATGCAGATTAAATATACATAATACAAATATACATACTGGTGATGGTTAAGTTAATCTTTTGGCTATACCCTGGCGAGTCAGAAAGAGAATTTCCTTCATAATTTGTTCACATGAAATTATCTTAAAAATGTATTTAGATATTTCAGGTAGAATTGTAATTTATTTAATAGTTTTTTTTTTAAAATAGGTTTTTCAAAATATTTGTTTACACAAAATGTAAAATAAATCAATAAAATACATGAGTTGTTGCAGGTACATATTTTTTCACGAATATACATCATCATATTTGTGCAGTACCCAAACCAAATAAACCCCAAACCCCCCAAACATCCCCCCTCAAAAAAAAAACATTGCAAGTTAGCACCGAGGAACCCTAAGTAATTAACTGTAATGTATGCTTGATGGAAAAAACATTTTTGTCGTCAGTAGCAACAATAAAATGACTAGCACAGTAATAAGCATTGAAATGACAATCGCAATGTGCTCAAAACTGATGTATTCGTTTTGGTCTTCAGGGAACCTCTCTATAGTTTCTTTGGTTATTTTATGCATGTAGGAAAAAAAAAGTACAAGAGAAATGATGCCAAGAGGCAACATAATAAAACCTGTAATCTTCCAGATAAATTTAAATTAATGTGTGTCACTGCTGTAAAACTTGAAGAACATTATAGGAAATAATAGTATCACAAATACTATAAAGATGAAATAAAAACTATATACAATATATAATGATTTAAAATGATTATATAACAACAGCCTCCATACAGTTAGCTATTGTATTGCCCTAAAGTGGGAAACCATCATATTTCAATTGATTCAACTCTGTGAAAGTTAATTTTACGACTTCCCCGGTTCCGTTTACATCCTCTGCAGTAATCTGCCGTGTCCTCGATGTGGCTGTGTAGTTTCCGATGTTATGTATATTTAATCTGTATCGTGATTTTTCATTGTCCATAACTGAGGGTAGACGTTGGGCTACCTAATTAATATTTTTTTTTTTTTGGGCAAAAAACACATTGCATAGCTAATTCTCATCTATGATATTAGATTGTACATGAAAGTAAACATGTTTACTTGGATCTGATTTCAGGGCATTGGAATTTCTCTGGGAGAAATCTCTTCTCTAGCTACTGTTCCTTACTAAATTTGTAGTCAGCGACCTGACCTTGTTCGTAACTTAGAATGTTATGGAAATGCTTTGATGGAAAAATGACCATCATCCGGGTTCTGTTATTGTGTCTTCGTTTTATAAATAAGGGAGAGGTAAACAGAAATTCTTTATTCCTATCTCAACATCAATCTTTCAGAGAATCAATTTGGGTTGTATTCAGTTAATGTTTAGAAGATTTATTGATTTAATTTAGTAATTAGAATTACAAGGTGCTCGTTGACGTTAGGATTAAATCACTATTTTTGGATTATTGTGAATTCATTTATAGACATTTTGGATTATGTCGTTGTGATACATCAAGACTGTTAGCACATCAACACTTTTCCGGGCTTTTGGTACATCCGCACTTTAAAGACTGGAGTTCGTTGGAACATCACTTTTGCATTTGTGATAGAACGTTAACGACTATTTCGGATTTAATTCACAATACTATAAGTTCTTTTTATATTTTCACTTTGTATTCTTGGGAAATGCATTTGTTTTTGTTGAATTTTTCAAAACTTGTTTGTTTTTGTTCTTTTCTGCTACTTAGTTTAAGACTACAGAATCGTAACATCTGGGCATATCTCCTTTCTAAACAAAAAAATCGAGAATTTCGGAAAAGGGTACAAAATGTATGATAAAAGGTATTTAAACAAAAAGAAGAGAATAAATGGATATAAGCCCTACATATTGAAATACCATATGCACTTGTGTAGAATACATCTTTCAAGATTAGACTTCACCGTTGCAAAATGCCGCGAAGGATAAGGGTCTATGATATTTGTTCTACTTGTCGTTTCAAGAGAACAAATCACGAACTCTAAATCTTGAGTTTGAGGTTGACATTTTTGTTCAACCAGTCAATCTAAAACTCAAGCTCAGACTTTAAAATCTTCACGTCATGTTAGATCATAAACTGTGGAGCATGATTCAATTCCTGTCCTCTGTACATACTTTAGTGATAGCGACATAAATACGTAAATATGATAATTTAAATGTGCAAAGAGCGGAAAATAATTACTGAAGGAAATAAATCACAATTGCTGATGGTTTGTAAAATATTTTCTGAACAATTTAAATTGTGACTTGTTGGTGACCAATTGTCGCTACGTACAAGTTTTTCCTTTGGTTATGCATTTTCTCCGACGGACGAGAAATTCAGTTTTCATAGTTCTGTAGTGGGAAGAGAACGAAAAGTCTTTGCAAAAGATGGCCATGACTACGTTAATATTAGCACTTCCAACGTTTTTTTTGGGAGTGGGTTCGGTGGATGACATGACATCAGCTACGTATAGATGAAGTTTAGATACTTTGTTTTAACCTTCCATGACTTTAGGACTTTCGATACGAAGGACGATATGGTCGTGTTAACATCATGTTAATATGAATAAGTGCACTGGATGTTTTCAATATGTACGTTTGAATCCAAATGAATACTTCAAAGTGCAAACAATGCAGTGTATTTATTCTATCCTGCTATAGTGCAATGTCCCTGTTACAAAAGACATACAATGTCAAGTAATAGTATGGAAAACATTAAATCTTTCCAAGTTATCCATTGGGCAGTAACCCATTTATTATCCAGTTTATAATCATTGCCAAGACACACAACTGTATGGATGCTACACTTTATGATTTTATTAGTCATAATCTTTGCAAAGAGTAGATTCTTATCATATTATATGATATAATATTTTCATTTTGAGTACATGCTGGATACCTTTAACTGTTATTGCTTCGCTAAAGGATCTGTTAGTGGTCTACTAAATCGTGTGACATGATTGTGAATGTATACAAGAGAGAGATTTTATATGGCCGTTTAAAAAAAGAAACGTCTTAAGTATTTGCCATTAAAGCTTTAGATACATTTTAGAAACAAACAAACAAACAAAAAAGAAAAACGAAACAAAAAGAAAATTGCCAACCCAAACCCTCTAACAATAACCACGAAATGAAAACGAAATAATTACATAACTCTGTAAGAGAGAGAGAGAGAGAGAGAGAGAGAGAGAGAGAGAGAGAGAGAGAGGGTTAATAAGACATTACATAAACATAATATTCATAGTTCAAACTTTGCTTTTAAAAGTAAAGACGTGCCTAAACCCAATAAACTGAATGTCTAATTTCATACAATATAGAAATTTCAAATTTGTCATTCATTCCTTAAATGCCACTATTTCCAATCTATTATTTTCTTAACGTATTCACAAAAGGGTATACAAAAGAGGACCTTCACTCGCATTTTCATCTGTAAAATGTAAAGACCTCTCTATACTAAACATGCTAAGGAGTACTATCCCAAGCAAAACTTCTCAAACATCACATAAAACTGACGGTACACATGAAACCAGTAGGACAATCTTCAGAATTGACAGGATGCGGGAGGTCGCGGGTTCGAACCCCATCCGATTCATACCAAAGACTTATAAAAATAGTTCTAACAGCTGTCTCGCTTGGCGCTCAGCATTAAGAGGTTAGTGTTAGGTCTGGTCGGCCCGGTGTCAGGATAATGTGACTGACGCCTCAGTGCTAGACATCACTATAAAGTGCCACACTGCAGACATCGTAGCAATTAACTAAAATTGTTAAAGCTACGTTAAAAATCTAAATTACACACAAATACACACGCACGTACACATACACACACTTGAAGAATAATCTTTAACTAAATGCAAAAAGTACTTGTTAAGACAGTTTTCTCATAAGACGGAACATAGTTTGTCGCTTATATACCTAGTCACTATAAAATCTGAATGAAACACTCTATTTAATCTAGACCGCGTGCGAGTGATAAGTAGTTCATATGTTTCAATGCTCTCCACCTAGACATTGCAGAGCCAGGGGAGGCTCAGTAGTTGACACAGAAGGGCAAACCAACATGTTATGGACCAGCACTTTAAACCGTTGTCGGATACTCTCCATCGACTGGATGTTGTTTGTAAACCTGAGCGTATCTTTAATTGTTCATAAACGGGCTGGAGATGAAAGGTGGGTAGTCGCAAGAAAGTTTTTGCTGTTAAAGATTTGGGATAAAAAACAACACAAACGCCGATAATTCCATGCAACTAGTTTCGCATTTAATACATGCTTCTTCAGGCACAAAATGTTTTGAAAGAAACGGATGACGTCTTTATATTCTTAAATAACAATTACGTCATTACGTAACGTCATAAATACTATGCATCATCATAACAATTATGTATATGACAGGATCTAAAAGATACACGAGTCCCTAATGAAACCTGAATCAGTAAAATAATAAAATAAAATAGAGACAAACAGTCATACAATAACAATATAATTGTACGTATGACTGTTTGTCTCTATTTTATTTTATTATTTTGCTGTTAAAGATGAAATTCCTGCCGGCAAGTTATTACGATCAAAGATCACATTACTGTGCATCATTGTACATCATGTGATAGACGAGCGCTTCCAACATTTTTTAATTTTTACTTGTCTTTTCCCCATAAAGATTACAACGATGGTCCTGAGAGTAGTTGTATGGGACATCTTAAAGTGGTACATGGACATATATTTAGTCAAAGCTTGGGATTAAAATTAAAATGTTTGCCATGCGTAATGATGGTAGTCATATCAACCTGGATGATATTGCACATGTAAGGGGCAATGAAACTAAGCTTCTTGGGGAGCCATCTTAGGCTACATGCATTTTGCAGCCATTAGTTGTATCCTTGTTTGGTTTATTAAAGGCCAATGCAAAGTTTTAAATGCCAATGAAGGTCAAATTATTGCTAATTAAAAATGATTCTATGGCATAGACAAGCTCTGTTCACCAGTATATACAAAAAAAGATGTATTACGTAAGACTGGAATCGTTCCTTTTAAATATGCTGTAATTGACAAATCTGAACTAGCGAAGAGCCACCAAATAACAACAACACAGAAAAGTCACTGTGTATCTGCGACCAGTACACAAACATGTACTCTATGTATAACTTGCAGAAGTAAACCACTGGGGTATGAAGGATTAATACCACGTCTATTGGCATAAATCTTTGTTCCTGTTCCATCCAAGCCACTATTGCAGAAAGGAAAATAGATACGAAATCTAGTGTTATAATAGGAGATGAAATATGGAAGAGAATTAGAGCAAAAATGTTAACTTGAGAGGAAGAAAAAAAAAATAAGATGCGTAGAGGTGGAAAGAAGAAATGAGGAAAAAAAAATCAGAAATCAGAAGTAGAGAAGGAGGCGAGTTAGCAAAGAAAGATGGTTCAAATAGAAGAAAGGAAGAAGAACGAAGCTGACCAGTTTGGAAGGCAGATTATAGTAAAGAAGCCAAGCAGCAGGCATAAGACAGAGGAAATACGCTTTTGAAGCATTTGTGGAGGCGAAGAGCCAATATTCAAAGATCCAAGCACCTGTGACCATGCAAACACCAAAGTAAGCTGGATTCACTGTGATATATGTCGAGTCTAGTTCTATCGAAATTGCAAAGACATCATTCCAGAAGAAGCAGACGACGGTGGTTTCGTATTTCTGTGGTTTGCTTGCAAGAAATAATTCTTATGCTTTATTTTTTTTTCTTCACCACAATACTCTAAATAAAATTACTTGGTAACTTTGTGAACTGTACTTTTCCTTGAGTTTATTTATATGATAGAAAACACGGGTCATAAGAATTCATTATTTTAATACAGGACATTTACTATATTTCTAAATTATATATTTCTTGCAAACCTTTGAAGCAGGTATCCGCATATTACATTCTAACAATTCAGTGTGCTTGTTTGCCATTGTAATTTGCTTGCCAGGTTACACCCAGTTGTTCAATTATTGTTGTTTTCTTTGAATTCATGCAATATAAATTTTATTTATGACTTTGTGAATTAAAAATATAAGCTTGAACAATCTATCTCTGCGTTAGTTGTGATGATTATTAAAAGCTACTGCATAGTATACAAAGCGGTGTTTGAGCAAAACATAGCCGTGTACATTTAGTATGAAGGAAATCACTGAACATGAACGTTTTAATTACATATAGATTTTTTTAAAATCAATATTTATGACAAAGGATTTTTTTAATGAATTAATATTTATTCCAATTAATGGAATTTTCCAGATAAGGAAAAAATGTCCAAATTTCGGAGGTGCGACAATTTATACAGCGAGATCAAACGTTTAACAAAATCTAGGAATTAATTTTTTTATACCGTTAACAAGGTCAAATATTTTTTATGGAATGAATATGTCTGAGAAAACATGGATAAAGTATATTTTTGGCATTTTATTTTGCTTTTTAAAGGCTCGGTGCAATTTCATCATGATCTCAGAAATCTCTAGAAAACTGGAGTCAGTTGATCGCCGGCCAGTAGTGCAATATTGATATTATTGTATTTTTAGTGTACAGACTGATCTGCTGATTCTGTAAGGAAGAAATTATAACCTATTTTTAAAACAAGCTCTCTAAGTAGTTGATATCTGTGCAGCTTCAACAAAATCGTAATACATCAGAGGCTACGCGTATAGACGATTTCATTGTGAAGATCAATATTGATGTATATGTTGCTGAATTACTATTATGAAATATGTATAATTTGAATTGTGCACTTAAAGGCACAATCACAAGGGTGCGAATTAGTAAAGGGTGAGATATAAAAATATTTTAATTTTACAATTTTGCAATTTGCTGCAACGATCAAGTTTGATGAATTACTTTAGCATGCAAAGTGAAATACTTCTTTCTAAATTAAAAAAAAAAAAAAAAAAAAAAATTATAATTCTATATCTAAATAAATACACTCATTATTAGGTACGCAAAGGCTGTTCACATTCTTATTCGCAAACATTTCCGACGCACTACTGTGCCTATCATCAAAGATTAAAATCTTTATCCATTGTTGTAGAACGTGAAACATGCATTAAGAGAGAAACATAATGTAAATTCATGCAATAGGATTTGAAAAGCGATAGTTTTACACCTATAGAACATATCTTAAAGGACATTAAAATCATATTTACTTGAAGGCAAAGCGATTGATGTTGTGTTTGTGTATCGCTATCGTCTTGCAAATCAGAATGAAGGGCATGACCTGAGTACATGTTCACGTTGACAAACAACAGCTTTTGTCCGCAAAGTCTCACCTCAGGTAAGAACGCTTTTCTCAGATTTTGTGGTTTGAAATACACACAGCCAACAGTCAAACTTTTTTGTGATCTATTTCACATCTGGGAAGCTAAAGTAGTACTAAAACTTAAGATATCAAACTGACCAAAGCCATAGGTCGATACTTGATAAAATCAGATACATCATCGGTGTTCGACTTGATTATTGATGTTACGTATATGTAATTTAATTACTTGTTTGTTAGTTTTAATTTTTTATTTTTATTTTTTATTTTATTCCATTACATGTTATTGTAATGATAACTTTATTCACTGGATTTTACATTTTTCTAGAAAATTCAGTTCAGTTCTTTTTGACTGTAAAGAAGCCAGTAGCTTGTTTACATTGTATCAATCGTTAACCCAGATCTCGTACCAGTAACACCTGTAATGTAAACAACTTTTTTAAAATCTTTTTTTAAATTCATTCTCAGTGAAGAAATCACTGATTTCAGTCAAGTCATATCTGGCCTACGTGTGAAATAATATGTGTCAATTAGGGTTTCCCAGAGGATTGACCCTCATCCGGGACTTTATTTTGCGCATCAGTTGGGCTTATTAACACATGTTATTATAGTGTTAGTCAGTCGTAATTAATACCTTCGGAGCTGAAAGGTATTTTTGTGTTGTTGCCAGTTTGATTTAAATTTTTCTATTTTTCGGAATTAATAATTTATTCACCCTGGAAAATACTTGTGCTCATTCGAATTCTTGGACAAAGACATTTATTGGAAACTATTCGGAATTCTAAAGCCGTATTATTCTTGGTAATTCAACAAAGAACTGTTGACACGTCAACACAAAAGAGGTTATAAACCTCATTGCCTTCCATCTTGGAACTTCATCGGGATTCGAACTGTGATTCACATAGGACATTTTATTGTCAGGACTTATATTCATTAATTCTAGGATTAAGTTTGGATTAGATTCATAAACCGTAAGTCCTGTTACTTTTGTACGAGCCTAAAAACGGAACAAAGAAAACTGGGGTTCTCGGCCTTGGGATGTATGAATTTTGGCTAACATATTTCAGAAAATTGTTTCTTGACATTTAAATTCCCCTAGTTTTCAGAATATTTTAAATCCCAAGTACTATCTCACATTTTGTTTGAATTTTTAGTGAAATCAACAGGCTTTTTCACAATGTCATCAAACGTGGAGACCTTTCTTTCAAATCCTACTCAAGAGCAGTTGGATTGTTTGAAAAAAGGCGAATTGCTTGAACTTGCCAGAAAATACGATCTTTCTGAAGCAAAGGTTTCTTTAACGAAACAAGAAATAAAAAACATTTTGATGCGTACATATTGCTGGGTTGTCCATACGGAAATGGAGTGAAAGTCTTAGAGAAGCCCGACTAAAATTTGAGCTCTCTGTGAATTACAGAGTCTGCTGACGCTTGGAGCCTTTGACTGACAATGTAGACAGCTCAGACGTTCAGTAACTCGACCAGACTAGAAGTAATTCGAAAGACGGTTCGTCCAATTTGGTCAATAAAAATCAGATGCCGGAAAAATGTAGAAGACGTGTTTAATGAGGTGACTTCCAAGTGGGTACTAAGTAGAGGTTCCCATTTAATGTGACAAAAGCTTGGGAACAAAGTGAAGTGACATTAAATTGGATATTGAGACCCCAAAGCTGGTCATCATTTGCAGTGGGTGTCTTGTGACACTATACTGTTCAGACTGATCGATGACAGTTCGGTGATAAATTGGGTTCGGCAAACTGGACAAAGATCTTTCTTATAGTAGCTGAGAATGGATGATCATTTGTGGTAGTGATCTATTGCGATTAGAGCCATGTGGCAGAGGCTGGTCGTAACAGAATAGGGTCATCGTAGTTGGCATGAAATTGTCCAGTTGTTGAAGGTCTTACGGGGTACGGGATATTAGATCAACATGGCCGGTCCGTAGATCTGATGTGCTATATGGTAACTGAGTTCATTTGTGTTGCTTTATATCTTGCTCCACAGCTGGTTGTAAGGTGTCGAACCCGTGTCATAAACGGCTTACTGATTCTGCCAAAATAGGTTAACCATATTGCATCGGTGAAGAAGGAGCTGGAGCTGATGCTGAACGTGATCACTTATGACGCTTCGTAGCTGATGAACCGCGTGGGG
>JAECUM010051425.1:0-42834 GCA_016617855.1 Megalonaias nervosa | reverse complement strand
GCGACTAAATTATACTTCTCAGCCGATTGGGGGCCTCTTCGTTCTTTTGCGTCTCATGTTAGAAAAAAGTATTTTCATCTCTCATCGGAACGATATGGAAATGTGCCACATGTGAATCCACTTAAAGGGTTCTTTTAATTGCTGGTTAGCTTTCCAAATTTTGTTTGTACCCAGTGTCAGTCTTACTGGCTGGAACAATCAGCTTCAGGGCAATATATTTTTGTATGTGCTCAGAGCCCAAGTTTTGCGTAATATAAAGTTTTCGTCTCATAGTTAGGGGCATATTAACGATGACAAAAAGAGATACTTAAGTCTGTGATCCCCTGCCCCCTACATTCACAGTGCTTAACAATTGCCGTCACCCCCTTCCCCGCTCCCGCATGTGAAATGGGGTGGTGCAGTAGGCCACAAGTAAAATACATATACCTGAATGAAAAGTCTTTTAAAAAACATACACACTTTTAAGCATAATCTTCCTTGTCTTATGTTGACATTAAACCATCTAATCGTAACTTTGAAACGTTGCGTTTATAGGCGCAAAATATTGCTGTATTTTATTTCAGTATATTTTCTTACAGGGAGGATTTATTCAAGCGCTTATCAACAATGTCCTTAAAACAGTTCTGATTCCGAAAATAAACGGTAAGAACCAATTTTCGTTTCATTCGTAGGAGATTGTTACCAGTCCTTTTACCTGCAAGAAATGTATTTTTTCATTGTCCAAACAATTACTGAGTTGACTACAAATATTGACCTAAAATATTAACAATTAATGTATGCCTATGAATTCATCAACATAAGAATGATTTTAATTATCTAAAATATTAAACTAACATTTTAAAACATCCTTGGATTTATATAACTGAAGGAGCCCAGTATTATAATGTGCATAATGCAATATTAACAGTTCCTGTATACGTAGATGTAAACGTAAGGTAATTTTATTCCATAAATATCTCACATATCGGTTCCTAATTTTCTTTTTATCATGATTTTTACATGAAATAAATCTCGTGTGGTATATATTTTTCGACATAACGACTCAGTACCAAATATTAGAGTTAAATATTTTATTATATATTTCATAATGGGATATTAAAATGTATCAGTGTGAAGAAAATTTATATCAATAAAACTGGTATCGCTAATGTGCTGATATCAATTCTTATCACCTCTGCAACTACTTTCGTTGCACATATAACAACTATCTTCCCGCATGATAATTTTCCATATTTAGGCCTAAATTTAAGTTTTCATCATCATCATCATCATCATCTTCTTCTTCTTCTTCTTCTTCTCTCTCTCTCTCTCTCTCTCTCTCTCTCTCTCTCTCTCTCTCTCTCTCTCTCTCTCTCTCTCTCTCTCCTTGTCTGTTAACCGCGCAAAGTTTGATTATGGAAATAATGAGTACGACACTGATAGTACACTGATACCATCATATAAGTACACTCCTACCAACAGATGAATACACTAATACCAATAGATGAGTACACTGATACCAACATATGAGTACTGACTTTTGTACCAGATTATAACATTCACACAAAACGATTTGCCATCATAAAATTAGATAATATATTCAATAATTAAAGCTTGATATTTTTTTTTTTGTACCGCATATCGTTTCTTATTTGTTCTCGGCCTTGATACGACATCATGTTAATTGTACAATTGGTATGAAATAATTTTATTTGCCATTCGCCATTCACTGTTATTTCACACACACTGAGTAACTTGCGCATAATTCTAACTATTTATTATACGTTTGTTTTACTTACCTTGTAAATATAATGTATCGTTTATCTTGTTGACACATTTCACACGAAAGGAGTTTATTAAAGCTTAAAACGCTTATTCCCAATTATGAATGCATTTATCATACACGGATGTCTTTCTAATTTAGCAAATTAACGTTGTTTAAACTGATTTAACATATACACGTCTCCTGGGCACAAGCCTCACTTTTATTTCAGACAAGTGCACCTGACAACTAGTGCAGTATCCAATAAACCTTTTCCTCTACAATAATACTTAGCAATATTTGTATTAAAGAGCGATTAGTTTTGCTTTATTAAGAAAACAGAGATTTAAATATAAAACGATAAATACTTACGTCATGAAAACGAGGAGATTTTACGTATCTCTTTCGTAATACTTTGTAATTATAAAACCTTTTCTTATAATCAGTTTTAGTTTTGGAAAACATTTAAATGGAAAGTTATGTTTTATGCATGCATCTTTAGAATGTTGTTGATGGATTATATCATTGCAGAACTTGGACAGAAAGGCTTCCCTCTCCCAGTGACTGGAAAAATTCGTTTCATCAACACCTCTCTTAGACTCCTTCAGGTAAGTTTAAAAAAAGGTGATAATGAGTAGGTGGTACAGCAGGATTTATCTAAGGGGGATGGGGGCCTGATCCCATCAGTTTTTAAAAAATTAAATGAAATGGGAATGCATTTTCAGGATTGGGTTGATACCATTTGGAATTTCTAAATATTGGGACGTAGGCTAATTATCGACCTCAACGTCCCTAGACGAAGGAATTTCAATCTGATTATTGTTGCGTTATTTTTGGTTTTGATTTTCGTAAATGGTATCAAAGTATAAAATCAAATGTATGCAAAACTTGAATTAAAATCTTAATATTTTCCTCATGACAGTTATTACTTAGTCATCTTTTGGTATCTTGGGTAGTGAATATATTCTTGTGCATAGTGAATATATTCTTGTGCAATGAACGTCAACTTTCTGAAGTTCAAAGAAATCTTCAAAACTTTTAGTTTTCTGGCAGTTGTAAACGGATTACACTATTGTCTCGCATAATAATCTGTATGGTATGTACTTGATATTGGATAGGTATTACCGTTTCAGATTAAAGAGTAGTCTGCACTTGATCGACATCCTTCTAGACAGACTTTAATTTGCATGAACAGTAATTATTGAAAGACAGGTCGAGAGAAATACAATTTGTCTTGTTTAAATTATTCCAGAAATATGCTTTTCTTTCCAAAGACACGAAATATTTACGTGTATCTTATTATAGCAGTAGTACGAACTTGATTGCTAGGTCACGTTGAGTTGTCACCATCAGAAAATTTGGATCATTACGAGACTCGAAGCGTTGAGTCACAATCCCGATTTTGATGCTGATAAGAAGACGTGATCTAGAAAACACGATCGAATTACTATGATTATGATGTTTTTGTTATATATCGATCATTTTTCAGATAAATTAATAAAATGCCAAAATATAACTAAAAAAATCTTAACATTTCAACCTTCTGATATTGTCTTCATCTATAGTCATAAACCGTATTTCACTTTTTGATATGCGCATGAATATCAAATATATAAAAGAAGTACGAGTGACAAGAGTCACTCAGTTTTACTACTGTCACTGTTAATAACATGAGTTCTTCCACGCATGTGAGCATCAGATCCATATATGTGATTTACAGCTATTGTGCAGTTGTCAAATTTTTAATCACGAAAATTTCACCTGCTTAATAACTAGGAAAGTTCGTATCCGAGGCTCAGCCGATAGCATTTGAACTGTGTCTGTCTGGACATTGTGTGAGGCATCGATGGGGACTTGGCATTGGAATGACACCATTATTTTGACAGTTATTTACAGAGGGATTGGACAGATTGTTTTAACTTGATACAGATTTGTTTAAGAGAATGCAAATCATTTCAGTTTCTGCGTCAAGTGAGGTTAAGGCATAATTTTTCACGCATGTTCAGTAGTGACCCGGAAACCTTCCGGAAAAAGTAGTTTCAGCCTCGTTTGAGAATATGGTAAAACGAAAATAGAAAAAAAACAGTATCGTTTCCTTACTTTTGGGAACTGACAATAACATTTTGGCTTATTCTTGGGTGAAAGTATTGATAGGTGTATACTAAAATATGATATTTTTCAGAGTGTACATTTCTCCTATAAATTAGTCGTGTACAGAAGATCCAAAAGATAGATGTTGATTTTACTGCAAAAGTATTAATGAAGGTCTATTCCGTCATGTCTCGCGAAATCTGTCTATAAAGTTTATTTAGAAACATATCAAACATGTTTGCTTTGTTATTAGCTTAATTTGAATATGCCACAAAAAGGATTTCGAGTTAATGAACAAGTTATATAGGTTCGGTACCAGCTATTCTAGCTATATATGTCATTTTGATGGTTTGTTTACACATACCTTTAAATGGCGTTCATTTGCTTTATTTTGCTCCTCATCAGTGAAGATTCCTTTGAAAATAATACATAAATGCTTAGAAAATAGATAGGACAAAATCAGTATTAAATAATGTCGACATATTTGAACGAGGCTAACCAAGAAATGTGATCCACTGTAAACCGGATTGAATGTCTATGTCGCAATGACAGCGTCGCGTATTGGAAATAAGTTTAATTAAGCTGCATCCCCCGTCCAAACAAAACAAAACAAAAATCCACTTATCCTGCCCTATTTGGTGCCAGTTTCTTACTATAAAGTTCTATAATAATCGATAAATTACGTCTGGAAGTTTTGTGACAAAACCTAAGGTGAGCATTACTCAACAATGAAGAATGAACAATCTTTGGCAAAACTACTGTTACGTGTAGGCTTGTACAATAATAACAAGAGAAAAGAGTGAAGACAACAAGCTTTGTATATTTTGACAAAATAACTTATTTCCCTAGAAAAGATTGTAAAAATTGGAAAATAGGACTTACGGTTTGTGAATATAATCCAAAATTTAACCCTAAGAATGAAAAATACAAGTCCTATCACTAAATAGTTCTATTAGAATCCAAGTTCGAATCTCGACGAGGTTCCAATATGGAAGGCGATGACGTCAGATGTGGTCCTTGTACAAAATAGCAAAGATTCTTCAATTGAATCACAGTTTATGTTTCAGAATAATTCAAGAATAAATTTCCACTGAATTTCTCCCAGAATTTTATGAAACAGTACACTCGCTTGGTTTTCTAGAGAATAAATTATTAAATTCGAAACACAAATGAATTTCAAAAACAATCTGGTTTCAACAATAAAATAACCTATCCGGCCTTCTAGGTACCAGGAAGACAACTGACTGACGAGCGCTCAGAAAGGGTTATATATTCACCCGAATTATCATCCCGTTCTCGCGAGACAGACTACGTGATCTAATAACACTTGAAACAACGCAATAGGAAAATGCAGTTTGTCACGTAGGAAGAACCCCTATCTATTATCACTCTGAAATAAATATGAAAATAAAACATTATTTATCCAGACTAGACGAAATGACCTTGGCAATAGCCAATCGTTCTCGTGTAGCGCTTACTCTACCGCGGACCAAGGTAAACTAAAAATATTACTAATGTACTACGTTTTACGTTTTAAATAAACAGAATTACTGAAAAAGAATTTCGAATTCCTGCAATAATCATTACAATAAAATGTAATGAAACAAAAATAAAATAAAATTTTTTTAAAACTAACACACAAGCAATTTAATTACATATACGTAACACTACTTAAGTATTAAATTTTGGAACAACAATTAATATTTTATTTAAGATAGGTAAAGGCACATACAAGACTATATTTAATGATCTAGCTCGGAAATACCGTTTTCCTAACCGTGGGTTTTATCAATGCTCTTATCATCTAAAACTTGTTGCAATAGTTACGACTTGCAACTTTGAAAATAAGTTTGCAACTAAAAAATTACGTACTTCCACAAATGTTGATAAATGTTCCTGTACCTTTTTGCAGCATGCAGTCGTAATCGAAGCCGATCTGAACTATACTGGCTGAAAAGAATGAAGGAAAGAAAAGTCTACAGCGTGACAGTGAACGATATTTTCAAGGTCCCCTTCCTTGCAAAGAACAGCGCTGTAATCATAACATGAAAAATTACTCAGTGAACTGAATGCTTCCTCCAAACATTTTAAAAACGAAGACTGATCTAACATAAGTAAAATTACTGTATGTTAAACAGCGTTTGTTATGATCGCATTCTTTTGAATTTTTGCTTTGGCCATTTGTATTTAAGGCAAGGTGAGCTTATGGCATAGTCATGTGTCTATTACGTGTCGACCGTCCTTCAAAAACTTATGTTTTATGCTTCTTCTCAAAAAGCACCAGACGAAATTTCAACAAATTTGGAACAGAGAATTTTGGCATTAAAAATACCTTCAAAGTTATAGAAATTGATGCCGATCCACTGTCACAAATGGACATCGTTGCTAAAAATAGTAACCCTTTTCACTTCTTCTCATAAACCACTGAACAGAATTTAATAATCAAATTTTGCAGTAATCATCCTAGCAGAATGACCTTTCAAGTTTATATAGAAGATGTTGATCTGCCATTAAATGTGGGCACTGTCACTTTTACTAAAAGTAGGAAACAAGAATCATTAAACAACTTCTTCAAAGCAGCTTAGTAGAATTTGACCAAACTTGACACAAAGTATTCTGGCAATCGCATTAAATTATGGCCGCCGTTACTAAAAGTAGAAAAAGACTTTAAACTACTTCTTCTCATGGACTAACACTGCAGTCTGCATAATAATTTATTCAAATGACAAAATAAATACTTTAATATGCACAATGCTTACAAACGTGATGTAATATAAAAAAGGAAATTCCATATAGTGCTACAACCAGGACGTTTCAAGAACCATACCATAATTCATTATGCAGCTGGCGTCAAAATAGTCCACACTGTTGATGTAAACAATAAAGAAATATGTAATAGTTTTACAAAGAAGGGAGTTATAACGATTTCAGGGGTCACGTCATCCATGTATTAGGCAGGCAATGTTAGTGTTATTGTGTCTGCCTTTTTGGACTTGAAAGTGTATTTATTTTGTCTGCCTTATATTTGGCGTCTCGTCTCTTTAAATATCACGTAAGTGAACGAAAACTTTATGCGTGTCACTCTATGTTTATGTGTATGTTTGTGTGTCTGTGCATATGACATATATTGATAAATACACCGTATGACAAATGGGATGGTTCAGTTAAGAATAGACTCGTCAGTTGATTTGGTACCTGATTTATATAAATGTCGAAGGTGAGCAGATTCAGGATTCAATAATATTCAAAAACTCTCGTGACCCACTAGAGCGCACTGATACGATCCAAACTTGACTACGGATGTCAAGTTTATGGATCAGCGAGCGCCTCATTCCTCCAACAATCGGATACAATCTAATCAAAAGCGTTCCGTGCGTGCATCGGGGTATTAAGAAATACATCTATAAAGGAAATGATAATAACAGGAGAACCCCCACTAGACTAGGCGTAAGGAAAATATATTCAGGTACTCTACCCGAATATCAATATATCAATATATAGGACCAACGATCTTACGTCACAAACCCTAAAAATGCAATAAACCATTCTGCTAATGAATAAAAAATAAATGCCCAGCGGGAATGTAATGGCTGAACTAATGATAGTGCTAGAGATCCCAGAAATCACCCCAGAGCAGATAAAATACTTTCTAGATCTCCTGTAGACCTGCCCCATACCATTAATTGACTTCAGCCTCAAAGCAGTGGGAGCCAAAAATGAAGAACGAATAGGACTAACAGCGACAATAATAATGTATAAAAATAAATATGGTAATTATACCCAGTTATACACAGAGGTATCTAAAAGAAACAATAAAGCAGCAAACAAATCAAAAAAAAAAAAAAAAAAAAAAAAAACCCGAAGCAAAACAACAAGACAACAACGGGAGTAGACATCCCTCAACTAAACATATCTTTTGAAAGAAGATTACCGGACGAATGCGCATTCTACACCGTAGAATTTATAGCCCAGTTAGCATGGCTAAACTACGTCAGAACTAGTCCAATAACTGAAATAGTAATTTTGAGCGATTCACGCAGCGTCCTTCAAACCCTGGCATCCGATCAGTCTAAAAGTAGACCCAGCATGGAACATCGCGCCAGATATGTACTTAAACAATAGGGCAAGCCAATATAAAGTCCAATTATTATGGTTCCGTTCCCACATCCTAACTCCAGGAAACGAAAAGCTGACGCAGAGACGAAAAGCAACCTGAATGAACCCATGTTCAAAGACATCGCCTACTGCGTCACAGGAATAAATAGCATCATCCGGAAAAAGTCAGGAAATGATGGAACAATGCGACCACGGGTAGACACCTACACAAAAGACAATAAAGAAAATAGGAAGATAAAATAGTCGACTTTCAAATATCCAAACCACAAGACTATAATAAATCGAATAAGATCAGGAAGTACCCTATTGGCAGGATGAGTAGTAAAGCCCATAAAAGGGGCAACAAGTACAAACTGCCCCCACTGCCCGACTTAGTTGAATATGTGCTAAACATTTGCCCTTATAACGACCATGAAAGGGCAGAAATACACACAAAAACCCATCGGAGAACAAAACACATACCCAGAGTTACTTGAGGCCAAAAGCAAAAACTTGAGGAGGACATATAATAACATACTGGAACTTAAAACTAAAATAGGATTAAGAGAAAAAATTTAAAAAACACAAACCCCGTAGGGAAGGGGACTGGTAATACTAGGCCCGCCACGGCAAGAACTAGTTTTTAAACAAGATATCACCACCACCCCAACATAATATTCGCTATGTCGAAGAGATAGACCGAAGGTCAAGCGAGCTGGTGCAAAAGCCCCCAAAAGATAACACTATAACAAAAACCACAGGGGAAAATTAGCTATATAACAAAATAGAACCAACAAACAAAACGTAATGACTCTAATTCTAGTTCATCAAGTAGGCAATAAAAACCCAAAATCGCCCCAACATCGAAAAGACAGATACAGGGGAAACAATATAACCAACGCAAACCCGATGGAGAGGTGACTGGTAATACAAGGGCTGCCACGGCGAGAACTAGTTCCTAAACAAGATACCGCCGCCACCTAAGATTCGCTATGTAGATGAGATAGACCGAAGGTCATGCTAGCAGAAGGAAATGGGGAAAATAGTAAAATTAGAAAAAGATAACACAATAAAAACACCAAAGTCAAACATAGTGACCCACCTTTAAGTAACACAAGTTTAACGAACAGGCAAAAGAAAAGATAATTTAAAAAATAAAATAGACAATCAAAGATAAATAACGAAATGAACAATCGGGTAAGGGCAGCACAGACAACAACATTGCAGGAAAAAGGTTAAACAAGGCTGACAAGAACAAGAATAACGAAGATAGTTTATACATATCACAGCACCCACATACAAAACATATCAGCACAAAACTAGCAACTCCGTACCCACCAAAATATATAACACACACAACAGAATCAGAATTATCAAATAAGGATTTCATTTTGACCCAAGAAAGCCCTCTTCTGGCAAAAGCTGGTACTGAAAAGACAAACCGAATTGGCATGCTGCGTTGACATGAACTAAAAGGAGATGTGAAAACCAAATTATGATCACAAAAAATCATACGGTCAACATGAAATATTCTCATTGGTGCTTCTCGAAAAGCAAGTACGCTCAGTGCATACGAGGAAACAAACAACCTAATAACGAAATTCACAACTGAGGACTATTTGATCCTGGGATGTAGCTACTGCATTTTTTGGCGTTATTATAAGGAATGCCCACGCTGATGGTTAACTGGGCATAGATTTGACATACCACGACATGATAGCAGCTAGAGATCAGAAGCAGGCGGACGGATGGATGAACGGAAGCGGACCAAGCGGCAGATCCGCGGAACGGTGGATGCGGAATCCATGCGGCTCCCTCCTCTAACTGAGGCTGGACGGATGTCGGTCTCGTTCGGGCCCTTTCTTCCTCTGGTTGCTAGGTTGGAAAACATACGCACACATCCTAAACGGTTGTAAATATTTTTGGACGATAGAGAACGTTAATCAAAAACAGCAGTAGCAGATTCAGGATTGTGATGCGTATCTTTCTCAGAGCAAGAAGCTTACATAAAGAAATAAAGAAAGAGGTAATACAAGCATGCACACACCAACATCAATACACCACTTTAGAAACGTTACTCATCTTTTATATCTATCAACGTTTTTGGAACGTTTCCTTTCCAAATAATTATATACAGACAGGAATTAGATAGGCAAAGAAACTCCAAGAATTTGACTTAGATAAGCCTCCTAACATAAAAGGGGAGAAAAGCACAAGCAGCAATGCATACACCAATGCAGAACGCAAGGAAACAACTATTAGACTACGGCAAAGGTCACAAACTCTAACATTTTGAACATCAAGTAGAAAAGGGGCAAGGAAACCAGCCCATCAAGGATATATGTGCCTGTGGGGGTGGAACGTACAAACCCAAGTTCACAAGAATAAATCGTGGATTAGAAAACTTAAACCAAAATCTGACAGACCAAAGAAACAGAGCAACATCGCCAAAATTCGTTTTCTAAAATCTATTCCAAATATTTTATTTGTTCTTAACACAAAGACACAAATAAAAGGCAAGGAAGGGAAACACATACATCAATAAAAAAACACAAGATCAAATTATTATTTTTAGAAAAACGAGGTGACATCTCCGAGTCTTAACCAGCATGATACGTTGGGATGAGGCTAGAGGTGCCAACATGAAGCTAAAGAAAGGCGAGCAAGTCAAGATAATTTCAAGCTAATTAGTCTAATAAGTAGGCTAGGGGTGAGGTGTCGGACAAAAGGCTTTCCACGACTCTAGCGATATTTAGGATGATAAAAGTAATACTTATATTGTCTTGTACGCATATGTAAGCGCCAAGGCTCGAGAAGATTTATCGGGAGTCGATACCAATCTCTAGAAAACAAGAATACGAGTAGCAAGAGGAAGGTTCGATGCCAAAACTGTAACTAATCGTTTATGCTTGCCCACTTACGCCTCACAATACATCATTCATAATTACGCATTAAAAAATTTGTGTGCAGTCGTTTCTACACTGGTTACATTTATAAAAGAGTAAAAGTTATAAGTCTGTTTTAATTGAGTCCCGTCTAATGCTGCTTACAATATATTCTTGAAGCAATGAATAAATTTTAACCGAAGAAAGAAAAAAAAAAATAAAAATAAAAAATACAGAAAAATGCGAAGAAACACATACAAAGTTGTTTATGAAGTTTGCCGCTCTTGGGTTTACTTATTAAGTAGGACAGTGATGGAGACATTTTGTGACATATATATATATATATATATATATAACATATATGTATATATACATATATTATATACATATACATATTACATACATATCTTTCATATTGATATTATTACATGTATTTTTTGCGTGTGTGTGTGTGTGTGTGTGTGTGTTGCTAAGGGCATTTAAGCAAGATGAAGGTATATATCGAAGTGTATTGACCGAAAAGTCTTATCAGAAAAATAGAGGATGTATGTTCCTCGCTAAGTGTGCACGTTAGATTTAAATTAAGTAATACGTTTCACAGGCAGCCACCTTGTAAAATACGGACACTTCATTTAAAATCTTTAAATTTTTTGGAGTTATAATAATTTTAAAAAGCAATCATTGGTCTGACTTCATGCTCTTTTCTTTGATCGACTATGGGTTTATAGCTTATAAAAGGAAGCCACCTTTTAAGATACGGGCACTTCATTTATAAATCATGAAATTTTGGAGTATAATAAATTTTAAAAGCAATTATTTGTCTCATTTATTGTTCCTGTCTATGATCGACTGTTGGTTTATTGCTTATAAAAAGAGTTGTCAATTGTTAGAGTAATTTATCATTATGTGATTGGTGATGTAAAATGGAGGCTACTAAGTACCTATATTGATGGAGTTTCACCAATCTTAACGTTCAGTCTTTCAAATCCAAGACATCATTTGTTTTTGCTTAATGCTGTGGGATTCAATGCCATCCATATCAATTCTTGATCTCCATGTAAGTGTTGCATTAGTTAAAAATTGTAGTTTCTCTAGGCTTAGAAGAATTTATCGCATTTATTGCTTGACAACATATGTGATTAAGTTCATGTATTATTAGGTCATGTTTTATATTTCTTATTTTTTTAATGTGATATACATTGGTGAAAATGTCTTTTGCGACAGGATAACTCTTACCTCTGTTTAGTTCCGTCAGAGTTGAGTTATCTCTCATATATTGTGGCGTACATAGTTGGGCTTGTAATCTCGTCGATTGTCATTCTAAGATTGTTTTCTGTAACAGTGTCTAAAACGCATGCTGAAGTAGTGAAGACAGTATATTTATTTCACAAAACGTTTGCGCTGAGGTTTATCGAAATACAGTTGGCACAGTGATACCTTCAACCAACGTGTCTACTGCTATGGGTGATTAGCTTTTCTTTCTAGGCAACTATTGGTATTTCATTGTCTAGAATAAATACTGTTAAAGTAACAATAGGTGATGTACGCGGCGCACATCAATTTCAAGAACAAAACAATCCCGAAACATTAAATTCACAAACATATCCATATCTTTAATTATTTAAAAAGATAGTTGCTGATAAAGTCACATGACAGGCTTACATTAAGAAGTTAGCAATGTACGAGAGTATCTCAGCAACCATAGTAACCCTATACAAACTAGAAACAGGAAGTTATATACGCCATATTACTTTAATTAAATTAATTACGTGGACGTTCATTTGCCAAACTAGTCCGGTTGAGGGAATTAAACTTAGGCATTATGGCAATTCGATTTCAGTATTCAATCGTTTGCCTAGTTGGCGTTTTCGGTTTATTGGAAAATGTTCACGGAAAAAGTGCATGTTTGAAAATGAGATTTACCAGCAAAGAATTCAACAGGGGTAACTGTTCTTGTCTGACATTCTGTCTGTGTGTCTCGCTCGTGCACACACACACACACACACACACACACACACACACACACACACACACACACTTTGTTACAGTCAAACCCGACACATCAACTCAGTACTGTGTGTCGATGTTGGCCCATATCGCATTTAAGAATATAATCTACATAACGTTGTTTTCTCTGGACACATAATAATGAACGTCTTGGTAATATAATTGACCCAAATACTATGCTGACAAGATAATTTCGACCTTTTCTAGAAACAAATCCCTTTAAATTTTCGTATCTATTGCTTATTTTATATATAATTCTAACCGCTGTTAAGTCCAAACTCCATAACACCCAAAATTCATACTTGATTCCCGGACAAGAAACGGTAGATACTTATATACGTTTGTGTATAGTGTATCAACGCCTTTTATACGAAAAATATCATAAGTCACTAATACATCACATGATTTGTTTAACAAAATTATTTCCAAGGACATAACCTCCCAAATGACAGCATCACCCACTAAACATCTATTTTATATATTAAACATAGCATAACTGAATAACCAAATATAATTTGTGTGTAAATTTGAAATTTTAAGTTTGTGATTCAGAATAGATGATTGTTTACCTTAAATTCGATACTTTATATTTTGTTAATTGTCTAATTTTAGTTGCAAATATTGTCATGTAATGAATTTACAAGATATAAACTTCAAACCTACTTAATGATCTGAAATTATAACTGTCTTACAATGAAACGATGACCTTGCTCACGACATCTCATTTATGTTCATTTTGCTCTTGAAAAGATTAACGTGTAATACGGCAAGCTGATGAAGAAGAGAACATAGAATAAGGTTCATATTAAGTCAACAAAAAACCTTTAAGCATCAGTCATCCAGAGCTTTTAAACCAATTTCTAACTGGTGGACATTCGTTCTGCCAGGGGCAAGTGTAGTATTTCCCGCAAAGATAACTCCAATTAATTCCGCATTTGGTGTTGAATTCACATTCTAAAGTCATTACACAGCTATATGCTTAAAATATGACATTAGCAGTTTCTTTGTTTCCCCAAAAGTCAGTAAGGCAGATGTCACTTTCTTATGACTGAGATGTACGTGGATCATATGACTTTGGAACAGAACCATTTAAGACGTAGGGGTAGAAAATTTTCATTTCAATAAAGTTTGCTGATCGCTGTTTTTGCTGTGCATTAGTGCAGCTCCATATTGTCAGTATGTAGATGCATGATTTGTTTGACTTTTCTCCTATGCTTTTTGAAATTGACGACTGTTTTATGTTGGCATTCCTATGTATCCATGACACTGAATAGTCTACTCCCTTACATGGTGGGGGATTGTACTTGTTCACAGGTACCAGGCCCTGCTTGGGATGCATTTTGCCGTTTACTGAAGTCACAAGGTAATTTCACACGTATTCCGTTGTGTACATTGTACGTATAAGGTGAGTCGATATGCGTTACAGTTAAAACAATTATGTATCAAGTCTGAATATGAGTTTTCTTCCAGCTTAGTAGAAACTCCTAGTGTCAGATCTGGTAATTTTATCGAAGGATAAAAAGTCCATCTCGTCGGACATGACCGCCATATACTAGTATGACAAATTCGGAGACCTGCAATCAGAATATCCGCATTAATTAAATTAATATGACCACATGTCTCTAACATAGTGATTATGAACAAATTATTTCCCATTGCAGTATATGAGATAATCCACGTAATCAACTGAACAAGTGATCGAGATTCTGTCCTTCTTTACCGATTGTCTCCAACGTTAAAGGTTATGGTTTTGCTGAAATTGAAGCTAGATGAGCAAACAAAACACACAATGATTTAATTTTTATTTTTGATTCTCAAAAGTTTACTCATTATGTCTTCAAATAATTTAAATAGCTTTGGATTACTTTGATGAAGAAATGAGATTTAATTAGTTTTTATTGAGCTTCACCTACGTTTAATTTCTTATTAGTTTGTTCTTTATGTTCATCAGCTAAATCTTCTTGTGCATGAGCAGGAGTTTGTAAAGACTACTGTCAAAATATTGGATTAATCTAAATCTGGTTCGACATTTTCTAACGACTGATTTAATTCATGACCATATCCTGCGTAATCATCATTACAAAGGTCATCAGAATTCGAAATTTCCATGCCATCACAGTCTGTAATGTTACACTATGTAAATGAATCAAACAATAAAAATGAAGTTGAATCTCATGATGAAGAAAATGTCCAAACAGGAATTACAATTAATAGAGCAAATGGCACATATATGGAAGTAACTGGTAAACATTTAACATAAATGGAAGTTGGACCAAATGTGTTCAAAAGAAATAACAAAGAATACGAGATATTCATTAATACACTATCATCTAAAATATCATAGTCATTGCGGATTTAATAATACTCGAAATACATCTTATACGACTAAATTTCATCCACTTAATGATTTGAATGAAATTCAGAACTAAAAGAAGATTACTTAATATCAAACTTAATTATATACTTTACTGATCGTTTATCTTTTAGGTTGTGATTGCCAATGTCAGCATTAGGTGCTAGCTTGATCACTTCTGTTTTAATAAGAATCAAAATAAAGGAACAGAATAATGAGATTAAAAGTACTGAAAATAATGCATAGACTACTTACAAGCTGGATGCTTTGCGGTCGATTCAATTGACTGCTGCAATTATTTTGAGTACATAAAAATCAGAATAAAACAAAGCATGTCAAAATATATTATTTAAAATCTCATCAGAAATAAAGTTAGCAATTATAATAAAGCCAATGCTATTTTATTATGTTCTGCCATTTATTTTTTTTATTGATTTTTAACATTTTTACCTTTTGTAGTTAACGTATAATCTTGAATTGAACAGTGAAAGCATTGGGTTTGCTTGTTCAGGTTCAGAAAAGTAGAAAGAAGAAAAAGACACAGTAAAATCACGATTTAAATCTCCAATTCGTCCAGGTTTTGTGAAATTTAACCATTTTAAAAAGTAAATTCGAATCATGGAACACCAAATGATTTTAATGTTTTATCTGTATGTTTGGTTTCATATCATGCAAAATAATATTTTTGCCAGGTGAACTGATATAAAATTTTCATTCTTATGGAACATTTTCTTTCATACAAGCTTGCAATAACAGTTTTTGTTGAACTCAGTATGCATTTAAGCTTTACAGATTTACATATTTTGAACTTTATTTTCCATTTCTGTCTTGTAATATTTATAGACTAATTTCGGTTTCACCAATGTATAAGATGTACACGAGCTGATATGTGCTTATGTTAATCACATGCGAGTTCAATTAATATATCTAACAGGACATTAGCTGGGCCTAAATCTTTAATATTCCTATTAATCATCGTTCCATAAGTATGGTTCAACTAATAAAACTTAAACACAAACCCTGCTTAGTTATTTTATTTGCTCGTCTGAAAGCTATATTCTTTCAAACGCATATGAAATTAATCTCGTAAGTTTATGTTTATTTTTTATAAAGATTAGTTTAATTCTCTTCTAGTTGGAAGACGAATTAAACCAGAGTGTAATCTACTTTCTGATCTTTGTGTTTGTTTTGCCCATTCATTAAAATAATATTGTCTTCAATTAATAAATTCAGTGTAAAATATTTCAGCTTTGTTTATGGTACTATTGTCCAGTTAAATTATTTTCAGAAACTTACTTTCTTCAAGACTGACCATGGAACACTTGTTGCATTTTTTTCACATTCACAAATAAATGTTTTTGTATTGTCTGATTTTTTTTTCTTCATTTTCTATCCTTTAGGACCAGCTTGATTTCATTATATTTTTACATTTGTACATCTTTTGTTCCATTTTACCAGCATTTACTTGTAACTATTCATTTGTTTTGGTTTATAAAATATTGTCCATCTTAAACACATCTGGTATATCGAAGGAGGATAACTCATATTAACAAGTTTTCATCAATATGCTGTCCCTTTAAGTCTTCCAACTAATTCACTTTATAGTTTTCTAAAACTGCAGGTCTGACTTCAAAAATATCTTCCGTTAAATTAGGAAGAATGTCATTTAAAAGCAATTTTTTATAGTTGTCGGTTCTAACCTTCTCGTATTTTTATATTGATGCGGTCCATGGGTATCAATAGTCAGATTACCTAATAAGTTAATCCATATTTTTACCTGGTAATTTTTTTTTTTTTTTTTTTTTGGGGGGGGGGATATTGGTATTACTTAGTGATATGTCTTCTGATCTGTGATATGAATTATTATATCCATCAATAAAGTTAAGTTATATCTACCCATTTTCTGTTTCATTTTCATTGATATAATTTCATATTCTGATCTCAATAGTTCATTTAAATTTTTCCACTACAGGCGACCATTTTATCTGAGTAAGAAGACAAGTATTAAATATTTTCTTTCTCCAGGAATTCCTTAATATTTCTAATGTACAATTGATTTCCTTTATATAACGATATCTTTTCTGGTTTTCTCTCACTAAATATATCTCTAAAAGTGCCATTTATTAGTTCCCCTTTAATTTTCTTAGCCCATGCTCTTCTTGAAAAGACATCTCTCACTGTCAAAATGTAGTTGTATCAACCATTTTTATATGGTTATATGTACATGATGTCTGTTTGGAGGTGATCATCAACTTGACTGGTATAGATCCTTTTATAGGGAAATTATTTCCTGCTTGCTTCAGTAACGTCTACATGGATTGTTTGGTTCACATTTCATTTAATTATAGAATAGTTTGTGGGGCTTTTCCAGTACGTCGTTATTTTAATCAATCCTGTTTAATTTATAAGTTGACTGACATTTCCGACAGCAACAGGACTTTCGGGATCATAGAAAAACTGTCGTTAATTTTGTTGTTTCTTCGTGTAACTCTGCTTCGTCGTCCTTTAATTAAAGAACTTTTGTTATTTATTGATACAATTTGAATAATTATATTTATAACCATTTTTTATGACCTTTATCTCTTGAAATCTGACCTTTATTTAAAAGTTTTGCAAAAGCAAACCTGCCCACACCTGTCTTTAATTCAAGAAGTCCAACGCTAAGGTTCTTAGTGATTCTTGGCGATGTCATTAATTATATCATCATAAATTTCATATAATTTCATAATTCCAGTTCGAAATTTAAATAGATTATTAACTATTTGCATGTCTTCTATAATCTGACAAAGTGATAGTACGTTACAAGCTATGTAATACTAAGTACCGTGTATACATAGTTGTAGTAAGTTTATATTTATCATTTGTAACGATATATATTTATTCAAAACTAATAGCTGTGCACACATTGTTATACCTGAAGCTGTTACCAAGAGCTGTAACATAAATAGAATATAATTAAACTTTAAATAAATACAATATTATTGCTTAAATAAAACTATTTAACTTTATGTGGATGCTTATAACCTCTATCGTCAAAGCTTCAATTATCCAAATTTATATTTCACGGCTATATGTACTGACCACTAAAGTTATCTATTATATCGAATCTATATACAATTATGGATCTAGAAAAGAGTGGTAAACGTGATTCAGCTTCGTTCAGTGGTTAGGGCAAGACTTTTTATTTACATTTTCTAAATTTCATTAGTTAATTCTTTGTATGTGTTATTTAGTTTCAGATGAAAAGAACGTTTCATTCTGATGTTTTGATTTGTAATGCTTACACTATCTAGAGGTTAGAGGGGCATCTGTTATGCTCAAATAGAAAGTTCTTCAGTCAGACTGGGTACTCCTAAATTTTGTTTGGAAAAAGCTTTGATTTTGGACAACACACTATTAAAGCGGTATGGATTTTCAAAACAATTTTGGTGGGGTGGCCAAGGGTTGTAAAATAAAGTTGTTGTATAGGTATTGGCGATTGAATCGCTTTGATAGAGTATAAAAACATGGGAGGATAGGACAGTGGATGGTCTTTGGTTTTCTTACATTTGTAGGATATGAAGGTGTCTGACATTTTGTTCCCAATTATGAAAGATAGGATTGTGACTGACCTAGGAATTTTAACAAAGAGCAAAACTGGGGAATAGGAGGTTGTTTTTTTTTTAAGTGCGAAGGATTTTATTCCAGGGTGCTAGGGTATTAAACAAAACATCAGATAGGGTGTGTGTGCCTACCTGTTCTTAAGTTTGAATGAGAGGAATGTGTACATTGTTTTTTTTTTTTTAAATGGGAGGATTGGAGTGATGTACCCTAGAAATTTAAAAACAATTAGAGACAGGTGGGTTGTGGTGGTTTAGGAATTTTATTTCAAAAAACTTATTTTTATCGGAGGGTAGGTGTTGGTATCTGAGAAGAAAATGAAAACAATAGGTGAGTGGGTGGGTCAGGATGCACGTTAGTTAGAATATTCACATGCATTCTAACATGCGATCACATAATTACAGATGGATCTATGCCATTAATATTTAAATCATCATTGACAAACATATCGAAAGGTGTGGCGTTTTATACAGAGAGAGAGAGAGAGAGAGAGAGAGAGAGAGAGAGAGAGAGAGAGAGAGAGAGAGAGAGAGAGAGAGAGAGAGATGCGCATAGATTATTTATCAAAAGTTTTTGTTTTGTGAAAATCTAACTCATGCTACCATATAATAAACAATGTAACAGTTACAAAATCTTTTTCCAATCGCATCAACATCCAGCTGTTATCAAAGTACACAGTGTCTACACGGCATTTTTTTGATTATTTATTATTACGAAATACACACATTGCTATTTGTAGCAATTATTGCAGGAATTTTGACATGCAAATCAGTGTCAAACATAATGATACGCAAATCTTTATAAATGAAACGAAAATAGGTGTCAGAGATAATTAACCGCACTTAATGAAAATATACTTTTAGTGTTAATTTTCGTCTCAGCATTTTCGTAAAATACATAGCTTTTTATAGTCTCCGCCAAACGCTGTAAGTTCCAGAATTTTAGTATTAATCTAGACCAGACCATGTTAATATAATGTTCAGGTTTTCATTTGGAGCAACCGATAAATTCCCTGACAATTTTGTAATTTTAGTATTTATTTTAGTCTTGACATAGGCTTTTATTAGAACATTTTTAGTCTCAGGTACTTTGGTTTCAGTTTGGGAAATTTGGTGTTACTTTTAGTGTAGTCTGCTTGGTCAGTAAGGATGTGTGATGGTCAGTAAGGATTTGTTTTGTCAAAAAGATGTGGACGAGGGTCAGTAAGGCGAAGTGTTGATCAGTATGTGTGAGTATTTGTCAGAACATGTGGGTGTTGGTCAGTAGGTTTGGATGCTTGTTTCAGTTTGGGAAATTTGGTGTTACTTTTAGTGTAGTCTGCTTGGTCAGTAAGGATGTGTGATGGTCAGTAAGGATTTGTTTTGTCAAAAAGATGTGGACGAGGGTCATTAAGGCGAAGTGTTGATCAGTATGTGTGAGTATTTGTCAGAACATGTGGGTGTTGGTCAGTAGGTTTGGATGCTTGTACCCAGTGTGACCAGCAGTATTAAATTCCTCTTGACCGTAGAGTACCATCCAGTGTTAATTCTATAGACTTTTGAAACATTAAATTCCCTCTGACCCCAAATTGCCATTTTTCTAAAAGGGCCAGAGAGTGAATTATTATATTGACTCCAGAATACCACAGATTTTAAACCCCAGATCGCCAACGATAACTAGTATCTGGCTTATGATGCAAATTTAAATTTTTCGATTAATACTTATGTTGATTTCTCAATTTCCAATATTTTCAGTTTGGGAAAATGCGCATGTTATGGATCAAATGAAGAGAATGATTCAAATGTCGAGCAAACTCAGTCATCAGCACGGGGAAGTCGACGACGTTGAGTATGCCTTGACAGAGTAAGTGCAGCGAATAGACAGGAGATAAATTCACGTATTCTTACACCCTATCGTTCATTGTTTTTCTGCATTTTTGTTGTGTTTTGTATTTGGTTTTTACTTTTTAAAATTTGTTGCTTTTAATTCAACACTTATTAATAGACTATAGATGTGACTATAAATAGTGTGATTTTGACGACTAGTTTAGAAATAACGAAAGATATGTTGTAAAACTACCATGGCTTCTGAACACTATTTGTTCAGCTGTCCTGTTTTTGAAACATTCAGTAATAAGTAAGAACATGCATGCAATACTAACAGAGGATACACCTATTCATCTGGACATTTCTTAAGAAAAAAAAGACGTCATCTTGGATATACAGCGTTTTGATTTAAAACAAATTCAAATTATGCCACAACTACTATCTAACTCTATGTTTTATATCCCATATACCTTCTTCTTAGTGTAAATGAAAATTAATCGCTCAGCATGCATTCACATTGTACTAATGTAATATAGTATAATTCTACATTTTACAACCTTTTTGTGTAAAAATATAATGACCCCACTGTGCTAACAGCAGAGAATGGACTACGTATGTATTGCATGTTGGAAAAGAAACGATGAAGTCATCAGACATAATTATTATTTTCCTCACAATTAACAAATTTAATCGAATCAAGGTAAATTCAATAAGATATTCCTTCAAAATGGAATGGAGGGCTTACAGAAGATGAGGGCAACGGCCTTGGATGCAAAATATACCCGCCGCGCTTCCTTGCATGTTGTAAGAGTCAGCTAATGGAGACAGCAACTACTGTGAGGGATTCAAGACTGAAAGCGTGCTGGTTCAAATCATACCTTAGAACTTACTAGGTTTGGCTACCATAATATATCCATAGGAAAGACAATTACTCCAACTGCATCGGCACTAAATAACCTACTTGTGCTGCTGTGATGTACAACACCAAATCAAGCAAACCAAATATATAATGACCGAGTTGTGTGTGTGTGTGTGTGTGTGTGTGTGTGTGTGTGTGTGTGTGTGTTTGGATTTTTAACGTAGCTCTAACAATTGTTTAGTCATATTGCTACGAAGTCTGCAGTGTGGCAGTTTATAGCGATGTCTAGCACTGGGGCATCATGTCGCAGACATGTAGCATGATGTCCCACCCAGTCACATTATCCTCACATCGGGCCAACCAGTCCTAACAGTAACCCCCTAATGCTGAGCGCCCAAATGCAGCTGTTAGTACCAATGACCGAGTTATCCACTCCTTTACCATCTTGTCCATTCTTTTTCTCAATATTATTCATTTATTATTTGTAATTATCACTTTGTACCATCTGATTGCACATAATATATGTTTGAACCAGGAGAACACTGTGGTTATATAAAACTAATTTCTGTTGGACATTTATACAGCATGATGGTGACGGATTTCACAGAACCACATAGCAATATCGTTTCTGTTCCGAGCATGGGGCTGAGGTTGAACGCCGATGGGGCCAGCTTCAGCATGACTGGGTTCTTCGACTTCTCGAACAAAAGGTGAGTTGCTATCGTATAGTGTGATATCTGAATGATGAATTAAAGAAAACTGAAAACAGAGTATATCATTCTCTCTTTGCAACTGCAAATTTTTGAAGATATGAAAGAATGCCTTTGTGCAAGATACTTTTTGTGATCTGCATCTTTGGAAGTACGTATCAACGGTCTTACAAACAATAGGTATTCATTCCTGAATCCCATTTACAACTCGCTTACGTAGAATCTAACTTCTTAAGACTAAATAGTTTTGCAACATGTCGGGACCGAATGTTGCATTTGTACTGAATTTAACTTGAATAAATGACTTACATGAAAAGGGTGAATCTCTCTCTCTCTCTTTTTCTCTCTCTCTCTCTTCGTTGAAGTCGATCTCCTCCTCCGCCTGCTCAGCAAGTCATTGTAATTCGTTGAACATTTTTCATAAACAGCATTTTTATCTGTAAATCTACAGGATTCCATATGTTGAAGGAGTCGGAAATCTTGAGATTTTTATGTCTGGACTTGACTTTTCCATGAATCTGAACAATGGTAAGTCTATAACAAGAAAGGAAGATCGGACTAGATAATATCATTATTAACAACACTGTATTTACATTCTCAGATTTTATACCCTTAAAACATCCTATTTTCATTTTTCAAAACCCATGTCGCTAATGCAAGGAAACAATAAATTAAAAATAAACACGAACCGAAGGTTACTTAAAAAATCTTTATCTTATAGTGAAACACAACACTCTGCCATACATACCAATAAGGCTCTATTCATCTTAAAACATATCTTTTATGGAGTACATTATGCCGTTTTGGTTATTGTTTAAAATCATCAGGACAAAGCCCTTTCTTTGGCACTGTCGTTAGCGTTGGTATGAATCTCCTTATACTCACAGTAAGGTAAACTGTGTGTTGTTAGTCCAAATAACACAGAAGAATAGTATTTTTACTGGCATACCATTAAGCTATAGATGAATTAAATACCCAAAGTCAAACCCAGTCCTACATAAATTCATAGATTCTATTTCTTTCACACCTAGAAGCGAGCGTAACGAGCCATGGCTACTGCCTGTTGCGCTTCAATTTATAAACTACTAAGGTGTTAAACTCCTTGCTAAACCAACTATAACTGTAACAATCAGTATTTTTTCAAATCTATAACTTTTTAAGAGAAGATGTAAACATAAATATTATATGGTTTGATCAATGTATTATGAAAACTTTACAGGAAAACGGGAAGTAAATATAGCAAAGGGGTCAGTACATAATGTACAGAGATTTTTATTCGATGAACATGGAAGTAAATATTGGTCACTCATTTTATATAATGCTGGAAGTTACAAAACTGAACTGATTAAAATTATCTAAGATAATCAAATCTGATAAAGGTATGGAGATATTATTTATTAATCATCAAAATAACTTTAAATGTTTTTATCAGATCTAATTGACATAACTGAATCATACGTGTGTGTGTGTATGTGTGTGTGTGTGTGTGTGCCACTTATGAAATAATTAACTAAGTGTTTGTAATTCGTGTGGTACTGTGTGGAATTCTGAACTTACATATTATGGAATTGTGTATTCAATTCGAACAACAGGTTAAAATGTTTCTAGGAAAATTATCAAAATCAGAGTTGCGTATGATTATGGCATACTCCAAAGCAATGGTAAATGCTGAAGCTATGGTTTGTTATGTATATTTAATTTGTATTGTGTAATTGACCTTGTATATAATTGAGGGTAGGTGTTGGGCCTGCAGCCTTATGTCTTGTTGGTTTGTAAACAACATTTTACATAGCTAAAATCTGGCTATGAGTTTAGATTTTATATTAAGATCATTATTAACTGGAGGATGTTGAGTTCAAGAGCTAGTCTTTTTTTTTTTTAGAAATTACGTATGTTCTAAAAGTAAGTCGTTTACGGACTTGATTGGAAAATGACTCTTATCCTGGCTCTGTTATTGTGTCTTAGCGTTTTATATAAATGTTGTTTACTTCAAAATTACACATTCCTACTTTAACAGCAGTGTAGTTGAATCAGTTTTTATTTGTGTTCAGTTTTAATTTGAGAGGATGTATTTGTTTAAATTATTCACTGGTATTACAAAGTGCTCATTAATAATTTTCGGACTAAAAAACTATTTGGGATTAATGTGAATTCATTCAAAGACATTTTGGATTATATCATTGTGATACATCAAGACTGTTGGCGCATCAGTACATTCGAGGCTACTGGCACATCATTACATTCAATGTTGGTATTCATTTGGAACACAACTGGAATTCATTTCGAATGATCGATACTTCTGGACTTCTGATAGAACTTATAGGACTATTTAGGATTTAATTCACAATACTGTAGGTACTTGTTTTACATTTTCACTTTGTATTTTAGGGAAATAAATTATTTGTTGAATTGTACAAACCCTGTTGGTTTTTATGGAGTCGTAACAGGTTAAAGGTTTTGATTAAAGGGTTAAAAAGTGACGTTACCTTTGAATAATATGAATAATTTCAGACGAAAGGTTGGAATTTCAAAGGTCATAAAAATGATGGAAAATGCAATCATCTATATGATTTAAATCGTGTAGATAAATGACTATCTAATATCTGAGAAGATTATAACAAACCAGAATAAAAGCCCAGTAATACTACGGCATTTAAATGTTACATTGTTCTTTAACCCACGTAGGAAAATACAATGTCCAATGTATATAAAGCATATTGTTTCTTCTATCATTGGCTTTAATAAAGCAGTTTCAGGCATTGAATTTCCGTTGAAAAGTCCATTTATAATGTTCGAAAATTCAATTTCTAATTTTCTGGAGTCCTTATAAATAGATCTCTCAACTATTATATTGTAATGAAGCTGTAACATGAAAATATGTGGAAAAATATGAAAGTAAATTTGTATCATATATAAACCGCATTCCTGATAAATATTGTATAATGCACATCTCTCTCTCTCTCTCTCACACACACACACACACACACACACACACACACACACTAAATATTTCACGATAGAAATGTTCACAAATAAGGCAGATAATCTTAGATGGCCCTGTAGTACCTAAATTGACTTAAACTGGCAGAATATTGTTGAACTAATTTACCAGAAAAGTTATAAACATATGGGAACGAAGATGACGTGTTCAAAGTTGACAAATGTGTCAAATCTAAAGCAATGTGCATTAGAAATATGTATATGACGATTTATCACATAGTCGGTACACTTTGCCTACAGTGTGTGCAGTTTCATATTTTTGATATTATACATGTGAACATATCACTTTATGTGATTCTGATTGGTCCAAATAAGCCCATGAAATTATTGTGCAGTATTCTCTTTACTGATTGGCTGCGATCGTGGGAAAACTTTTTAACCCCGCCTTCAGGAATTTTTGTTTTCATTGAACATTTTTGGGCCGCCATTTTTGATTTGACTCGCGAAAGGTAATTGGGAAAAAATGGTGTCGTCTGTCTCAATATTGCAAATTTACCCCCACAGGGGTTTGTTATGTTATGTAAAACATATGATAACATGAAAAATGGCAAAACCCCCAAGACAAGAACAATAACAACAAGTAAAACTACCGGTATTGTTTAGATGGTAACGAGGGTGGGGTGGGGATGGATGGGCGGTATATCTGAAGCATGAAATCCACCCTATATACAAGCTTGGTCTAAATGTGAACTTACTGAAGTAAATAAACTTACCCTTGTTCACAGAAGAATGTAGACATAAACCGGTCTCCCCAACTGACAGAACTTTGTCCAAGCACGGCATATTTACGCGGTAAATATGTGATGCAAGTCCGATTCAAAAAGAGATTTGTTTACGTCTTCTGTAGGATCTAATGTTCCAAATCAAATACTGCAAATATCCGGTTACAAATACATTACAGTAAATATGTGAATTTCTGCATCCAGTAATCTTTTTTTCACAAAAATATCGCAAAAATGTAATGTTTAGTCGTGATTGGAATCTCAACGTAAACACTGTCACTGTGTTGTGTAGGCCAGCTCAAACCGGTACTGTGCATCGTATCAAACAATGTGACATCAAACGCATTGGACAATTTGTGTTGACAAATGTTTTGCCTTTTGTAAAATGTTCTGTTTATTTGGATGGACGATTATTCTTTGATTAATAGTTATCAAAAATGTATAATATACTTTTACTATTCAACTTTGTTTGGGACTATGTTTTACGCACAACAAATGAAAGGCACAGCGTCTGTCAGAATGAACGAAATTATTCGTTCTTCTTTCTATCTAAATAATTTCTACTGAAATAAAACTATGTGATAAAGCCAAGGCTCGCAAAAGCTGGACATTATTTAACTCGTTTCATAAATTTAATATTAAATCGTTACCCATTTGAGATCCTCTATTTATGTAATAGCTTGGAGCATAGGGAAAATATTATGTAACTATAAACTGGTTGTTCCAGAATTTAAAGAACAATCGTATACTAAAATCAAAGATATTATTCTGAAAAACAGATGTTGTGATATCTTTTATGATGAAAATTAATTAAAAGGTCTCCAGATGTCTTCTCGTGTTGTAAACAAAATTCAATGCTAGACAATAATAGCATTTTCATTATTTCCACGAAAAATATTGAGTATTTCTGATCAGAAATTTGCAAGCAGATTATAATAAACGTGGGAGAGAACATTATGAATAATTTTGAGAAACTATTATTAGTTTTTTTTTATTCTAATAAATCTGTACAGACAAAAATAAATAAAATAATTGATGATCTAAAAGCAACAAATGGTGTGTATGGTACAATAATTTTAGAGAAAAGTGCAAACGTCAGATTCATATGTAAATAAATTCAAAGTTATATAAATAGATGAGAATCTTATGTGTTGAATTTGTGGTGAAAATAAAAGTGTTGACAAGAATATGGAACGTCGAAATACAGTCTCTAAAAGGTGCAAAATGTGTGCAAATATTTCAAAATCAAACTGATATTATAATCCAGGAAATGTCAAACTCACAGAATACAGCCGAAAATAACTACTTGCGAATGTGGAAAAACTGTAAACACAGACTCATTGCTCCATGATAAAAATGTAAATTTCATGCGGAATTTTAATCGACAATCAGTACTATAATAAATAGTGAAACAGTGAATTGATAAAAATACCAAAATCTTAAAGAAGAGGATCCTTGACTCCTCTAATTCCTCCTCCAACAAGAAAATAAATAAACATAATTAAAACTGAATAGAAGATGAGGACAATAATGCTTCAATACTCGTTGAATATATTTTTAATCTAATATAAATTTGGATTAGAGATAACAATGACACTAATCAGGTTTTTTCCTTATCTTTGGAAGATGTTAAATCAAAACGTATGTTGCACCATGAAATATAACATGAAACCAATTTATATTTTAAATTTATCAAAAGTAGAAGACGTAAACTTAAATAATATCTGATGCAATTTGATTTACAAGAACTTAATTTAAATGAGCAAAGTTCAACCAAAGGATCATATGATGAATTACTTGTACAGTCTGTCAAAGCTATTAAAACCCAATCTCAGACGTGTTCGCTGCCGATTCTAATATTCTTTGGAAAGGATTTAGGTTTATTTCTTCTTAAATACATAAATTAATGTTCACATAAAGGTGAACTATCAACTCCTCAAAGATAAGGAATTATAACTTATATTCCAAGATGTGACACAGTATTATTATTAATAAAGAATTAGAGACATATATCTTTCTAACATAGTTGTTTCTTAAACAGTTCCGAACAAAATTAATAAATTTGTATCAAGGCTCATATATATATATATATATATATATATATATATATATATATATATATATATATATATATATATATATATATATATATATATATATATATATATATATATATATATGAATCATTTGTGACGTGATGCATCGCGTAAGGCAAGGCTAATTCTGGTCTTCTTTCCTCGTCAACTTGGAAAGATACCTTTTTTTAGTTTTATGGAACTTTATAAACAAAGTTCTTATTTCTTAAATTTTGACCATTGGTTAAAATAGATTGAAATATTTTACAAGGATACTAAATGATATGTTAATGTCAGTGTGAAGAGTCTAGTTTCCACAGTGGTTTCCAATTAAACGCAAATTGATCCATTATCGTCATGTTTATTTTTATACCTTTGATCTCAGGATTTAATCCATATAGTGAAGTTCTATGTAACGATATTCGAATTTAGCATGAACTAAAAGAGCCATTTTGGTATGGAAAGAAAAACCGAGTCAAATTTTGGCAAGATAATTAATTAAATTGGGGAACATGTTTTCACACTTCTTAACATTAAATTCATAAGAAGTAAAAGCAATAAAAACAAAAATAAAATAAGCTTAGGTTCTCTTAAATGTCCAAAAGAATTTCGACACCTTTTCGAAGTATTATTTTTTATTTTTTATGGACACTATTGGCGTGGCCAAGATAAATCACATAATTATTTGTTTACTTAATCCATTGGAAATTATTATGAATAAACTTAATCGTATAGATTTTACATTTCTATGTGATGAATCGAACTAACATTGGAGGCATATTATAAATACAGCGAAGTGGAAAAACATAATAATTCAATCATGTCCAAAAATATTTGATATCTTGCTATTTCTGAATTGAGTTTATTCAGAAAATTTCTAGACGTTTGATGATCAACTTTTAAAAAGAAATTTTATTCAGTTGCTTAAAACTTGCAAATATTTACAAGCCTGAATTTCCGCAACCATTTCTATCTGAGCCAGTGTGCTTTAATTGTAATATTAAAGTCGGAAATCACAACATTCATATGAACATCTGTAATATTGTGGAGTAAATACACTCGTTGAGTAAATATACTCGGATATTTCAAATGCAACAATCAGTTTATTAATTTTATTTCTTATACACAATTTATCTATATGGAATAAACGTTTTATAATACGACGGTATTGACGGTGTGTTAACGAGTATTAGAATGTACAAAAATTAGAAGCATCACGTATTATCTCACAAAGACTACGTCACTACAATTACTCACTCCACCTAAGATAAGTTGATTTTACCCTTTGGAAAGAACTACATATTTAATTTACATATTAATAACAAAGTACCAAAACCTGGGAACAGTTTAAAAAGAATTTTCATAAAGGTAAAATTAGGAAAGTATACAGTGACTGTAAAAAATACAATCAAAAATGTAAACTGATCAAATAGTAATGGATGTATAATATTTTTTGTGAATTATTTGCTAGCTACTTTAGTATATAACCTATAATACATATTATATCATACAAGATATATATCAGCTTTGTCTTAAGGAATTATCGTACTTGACAATAATAAGTGAATATTTATTAGACCAATGATATAGAAGACGACAATGAATACAATGTAAACACCAACGTTTTCTATTTTTATCGGTTATATCCCGTTTAAATTGCTTTCCCTCCGCAATATGTTTTTCTTTTTATAAAACGATTAGAATTTTAATAATAATAATAATAATAATAATAATAATAATAATAATAATAATAATAATTCAAACATAGATTCATTTTTTCTGCATAAATGTGTGACGTTTTCATTTTCCGTGAGGTAGTCTGATATAGTATCCCACGTGCGGTGTTATTAAACAGTTTTTACAAATTTAAAGGAGAGGTGTGTTGCAAAATAATTTTGCTCTCATATAGTTAGATGTCTGTTTTATTTGGTGAAGAGATTTAGTTTACGCGGATGTGTTATCCTTCATTCTTACTAATAAGTTTGAAATGCTGATCATAGAACCATTCCAAATTGTTCTTGGTAAATATTGGGAATAAAGGTTAAAATTATATTCTAATCAAAGTTTGGTCAAAAACCCAAATAACGCAAGAAAAAGACTTATTCATCATCGAAATCAAAGGACTTAAACGCATATTCGAACAAACATACAGACAAACACATACACTAACTTCTGCAATTCATACGCGAAACCAAATAACAGCCAAAAAATAAGAGCGCATTTGTGACATTAAGGATACATATAAAATTTTCATGTTGCAATGCTACAGGTATGGACCCACTTGGAAGGCCCACTTTTGCTGCAAGCGACTACAGATGTTCAATTTCCGAGGTGAACTTCACTTTCCACGGAGGATGGATCATTCTTTTCGGTAGAATCCTGGAGGACGAGGTCAGGAGGACCCTCAGGAACAATGTAATTCTATGTAGATCTAGTACCTACGGTTCCATGACATACTCATGTTCACATCGTCGAAGTTTACGACATTTACCCAGTCTAAAAGACTAAAATATGGCAAAATAAGTAGCAATAATGACAAGAGTACGCGAGACTTTTGATGTGTCGAGGAATAATTTTTCCATAAAGTAGCTCTCAAAATGAAAATCGAAAAATTGTCATTATACTTGAAACGTCTCTATCAAGAAAATGTCATTTATCACAAGATCTTTGTCAGAGCTTATATTCTGCAGCCACGAATTCACGAATATATAATGAAGTGAAAAAGTATGATCGCTGTTAAAAATAATGTGTTTCTAGACATGGTTAATTGGATTTCGAACCCCTGATGGAGGGAAATAGGAATGGAAACTTACAATCAACCTTACTGTGTACTTCGAAGCTTGAAGTTGAATCATATAATATTGTAAAATTATAAACTGGTTTTGAGGTTGTAGTTTGCCATGTTTCCTGCAGGATCTACTTGAGATATGGATTAGTGACAAGTATTCACTTTTAAGCTTTATAATTTTGAGTACACAACTGAACACAATGAAATTGTATATTTATTTTACGAGGTTTGTTTTATCGCTGCAGATTTGTAAAGGCTTGATGAAAACGATTAACAGAATTGTAGAGAAGAAATTGTCGTTCCCAGGTAATTTGTGCATGAAAATCCTCCACTTGCTTGAGAAGTACCAGAATTTGCGTAAATGTGTATAGTCCATTTTATTGTCATTTGACTGACCAAGAAATATATTCCTGCTAATATTAGGCTGGGCAATGCCTGTTATTTGCTGGTCCTTAGTGTGGACGACCAGTTACAATGGATGCATATTAAAATGTTAACACGATGCTTTGAAAGAACAAAATTTTAAAACTTACATTTTCAACTTTTGAGATGATCATGCCCAAATTTGTATTAATAATTCAATTAAAGTAACCTTTATTTATCACAGGTTTTCAATTTTATGTGAAGTTAGTGGTCAGCAAATATCCTTTATTACTCTCTAAAGTACCATTTCTTGAACTAACACCAGCTGAGTTCTATAACACAGAACCGTATTGATTCACTGCATCTTTAAGAATGTGCTTTGTATCCATCGAATCCAGGCATTACATTCGACGTAAAGGTCAAACGAATGCATGTTCTTAATAATCTGTGTACTGTTATGTATATCTAATTTGTATTGTGTGGCTAACCCTTGTCCATCACTGAGGGTAGAATTTTTCGGCCTACATGACTAATGTCTTTTCTTGGTAAACAACATTTTACATAGCTCATTTTTGTCTATGATTGCAGATTATATATTAAGATAATTATTACTTGTACATAAAAATGTTTACTTGGATACTTGGATCTTAGTTTAGAACATTGGTATTCCCATCAGAAAAATATGGTCTACATGATCTTTGCCAGGTAGCTTACTAGATGAAGTAAAAGACCTGACATGTTTACAACTTAGAATATTGTGGAAGTTACCTTTTGCCACTCATCCTAGTACTCTTATTGTGTATTTAGTTTTAGTATTAAAGTTGTTTACATCAGAATTACTCATTCCTGTCTTAACATGTGAAGTGGAACAAGTCTTTTAGTTGTGTTCAGTTTTAATTTGAGAGGATTTATTTATTAAAATTTTCATATGAGTTACAAAGTGCTCATTAATACTTTCGGACTAAATCACTATTTTGGGATTAATGTAAATTCATTTAGAGATATTCTAGGATTATATCATTGTAATACATCAAGACTATTAGAACATTAACACTATTCCAGGCTTTTGGCACGTTATCACATTCTAGATTGGAATTCATTCGGGATATCAGTGGAATTCATTCGGAATAATCTATCCTTTTGAACTTATAGAACTATTTGGGATTTAATTCATAATACTGTAAATTCTTTTAAATGTTTTACTTTGTATTCTAGGGAAATAAATTATTTGCTGATTTTTAATAAAATTCTTGGTTTTTGGTCTTTTCTGTTACTTAGTTTTAGACCATGGAGTCGTAACAGTAAACGGTCACCAGTCTCTCTTGTAAAGCGACAATGTTATGTTGACAAAACCTTGAGAGGGGCCTAAATGAAAAAATAACCTCAAAAGAGGCAATAAAAGAGTCGAATCACATTTTCAGATGCTAAAACAAAATTGATAAAGACAAGAGAAATATCAACTTAATTGGAAGAACCCACTGTGATATCTATAATGCATAATCTGAAAGGTTTCTTACCGTTTTCTTGACATAGCATAGCCGCCATCATAAAAGAAACTGGTAGCCATGACTGTAAAAGAATAAGAAAAATGGAATTGTTCAGATGACGATGCTGTTTTTACTCGAAAAAATACCATAATAGTCCAGTAGAACAGAAAATTTAAAATTGCACCTTCTTTGCGGTTGTCTTTCCTGTTATTTTCTGGGGTGCTGGGTGGCCAAGTACTCTATTGCGCTTGTCTTTATAAAACACTCTTGTCATTTCTGTCCACGTGGGTTCGAGTTCCAGCTCGGTCAATGAATAACTTTCCGTTGGTCAGTGTTTCTTCTCTTCGTCTTCCTGCATTCCTCTCCCGCCAAATATACTGGCCGCTTTTATGGCCGATTTTGTGCTGATAAATGGCGTTAAAACCACGAAACCAAATTATCCTTTTCTACCAGAAATTTTGGGCTGACGGTAGCATCTCTTGTTTTTGTTAAATTCATCCTGAAAGTAAATTCTTTCTTCTTTACCGCAGTCTCGCTGTCATCTCATGTAGGAACAAAATACAAACTAATTTATTATTGTGTATTGTATGCTTTAGTCACATACCAACTGGGCCCGGATTTCGAGCTGGACTATGGTCTACTACAAGCCCCGACCTTTCAGTCGTCTTATATGGAAACATTCCACAAGGTATGTCATCAGGAACATGACAAACTTAACCACAAACGCAAGCAATAAACACATACACTGTATCTCTCTCTCTCTCTCTCTCTCTCTCTCTCTCTCTCTCTCTCTCTCTCTCTCTCTCTCTCTCTCTCTCTCTCTCTCTATATATATATATATATATATATATATATATATATATATATAAGAGATATAGGCAATATATTTTTTTATCTGATCACATGCAAGAATTTTCTAGTTTTTGTTGTTGTTTTGGGTTTAACGCATTTCTCAACCGAAAATAGCCTATACATGGGGCCAGTGTAATTGGTGGAGTATGAACCAACGGGATGCTACTGGCAACTTTCTCACATATCCACATTGGCCGAGCTCGAGACTCGAACCCACATCATTAGACCACTCCGCCACCCCTGGCCCATATAGATTTTGTACGTTGTTGATAATGGTTTTTGTTTCTTTTACCCCCATGTGTTAGACCAGTCAGGTAATTTTATTAGAATAGATGTATATGTCTTTGATGTGTTTGGGTACAGAAAGAAAGAACTTGTCAGACTATATTAAGTCACTCTTGCTTTACTGTGTTTTAGTGTGAAATATCCTGGCTCGGAATTAAGGTAGGTTTCCCTTTCGAACCCACTACAATGGCAGATACTGGAGATACCCAAAAGATGACGTACCTCTGGATTTCAGACCACGTGTTTAATACGTGGCTCTATGCTGCACACGTGCACAACTACCTGACTACCAACATTTCGGCTGAAGATGTAAGAGAAATGAAAACTCTCTCTCTCTCTCTCTCTCTCTCTCTCTCTCTCTCTCTCTCTCTCTCTCTCTCTCTCTCTCTCTCTCTCTCTCTCTCTCACACACACACACACACACACACACACACACACACACACACGCACGCGCGCACACACAATCTGTTTAATTCTAAGATCAAGAAATGAAGTGTAAATATGCAATATCTCACCGGCGGATGATCTTACTTCCTCGACCTTGAGATCAACAGATCTTTTTGTCACACTATCTCTTACCCTCGTTCAAACATCGGAGTTAGCTTTTAAAAGACTGATGACAGTCGGTTAAGGTAAATATGAAATTTAATCAACAGTAGTAAATCTAGTTTGTTCAAAATATGAATGTTATGTGATACCGAATTAGCCCGTGTATGATACAGGATTAACCCGTGTAAGATGTGTAACAACCTGTGAAGAACATATAATGAAATCTGCCGTCACTTGATGCACACACGTGCACACACATACACCGTCTACGTAAAACCATATACGAAAGACTTTCGAGTGGCTATAGTATACTAATGAAGTACATATAATAAATGAATTTACCAATGATACTTACACTCGATAGATGTGATTCGTAAGTTTTGTGTCGACTTGATTCTCCAGTACCAACGCTTTGAAAACTTTCGCCCTGCTATCTTTGAATAATGTTATATTATTAGACTAGTAGATTGTATTCAAATTTATATTATTAAGTAGCAGTAAACTAAAAGACAGATCCTCGACCAGAACCTCAATCCCCCCACCCCACCCCCACCCCCTTGAGGCTCTGATCGAAGATCTGCCTATTAGTCTACTACTGTAGGTTGGTCAGATGATTTAATGACATTTATTGACAATATAAGTTGATATTTTATTTGATAATGATATTTCTAAATCTAAATAAATATTTATTTAAAATAAAAATAATAGTCCCCAGAGACGACTGTTTGAAGATGATTATATACATATGATTATGATTATATACGTACGATTATGATTATATACATATGATTATATCTTAATTAAGGACAGAACCGCTCCGGTGGCCTAGTGGTTAGAGCGTCCGCCTCGGATGCGGGAGGTCGTGGGTTCGATCCCCGGCCGAGTCATACCAAAGACTTACAAAAATGGTACTAACAGCTGCCTCGCTTGGCGCTCAGCATTAAGAGGTTAGTGTTAGGACTGGTCGGCCTGGTGTCAGGATAATGTGACTGGGTGGGACATCATGCTACATGTCTGCGGCATGATGCCCCAGTGCTAGACATCACTATAAACTGCCACACTGCAGACATCGTAGCGATATGACTGAAAAATTGTTAAAGCTACGTTAAAAATCCAAATCACACACACACACACACTAATTAAGGACAGCACAAAACACAGAATCTTAATTACATATATACATATGATTATATAGAATGATTATGATTATATACAATGATTATGATTATATACATATGATTATGATTATATACATATGATTATATACATATGATTATATACATATGATTATATCTTAATTAAGGACAGCACAAAACACAGAATCTAAATTAGATATATAAAAATATGATTATGATTATATACATACGATTATGATTATATACATATTATATCTTAATTAAGGACAGCACACACACAAACGAGGGCCTTCTCTACGTTCAACAGATTTTTTTACACACTCTCCCCCAAAATCAAAACCCGGGGAGTGCAAAAGTACACTCACCAGGTGACATGGTGGGAAAGTGTGGCTTTTTTTCTGTTGAAGTTTAAGCTTTGGGAGGACCCCCAACAGAAATAAGGTTGTGTTGTATATAAGCTGACTAATACTTAGAAGTCTAAAAGTAGCTTACCCAGTAGGCGTGGCTTATTCGTTTTGTATTTTTCTTTTTTTATCTTAATTATTATCGTTAAAAAAATCTCAGCGAAGGAAGGAACTTGATAAAATCATAAAAACAAAGATAATGTTTCTTTAAAAAACAACAAAGAAAGCATTATTTATCAGTAAAATAAAAATAAACAAAATACAAGGCAAATAAACAGAGTTATCTCCCCTAAAAATCCAAGGGTAACAACCTCTACCTTAAGACAGAAAGAGTTATCTCCCTTAAAATACAAGGAAGACAAAAAGAGTTATCTCCCTTAAAATACGAGAAAGACAGGATTTTTTAAAAAATTTCTTCACCAATTGTCAATGTTTCAACCGCTGATAATAGAAATATTTCATCATCACGATAGTAGAAACTAAACTTTACTTTACCGCTCACACAGCGACGAGACTCAAATAAATCTTTTATTTGCGATTTGTTAAGAGGACATTTTTTGTCGATAAAATATACTTTTGACCGATCAAGATCGATTGTAAGTTTAGGATATTTTTGTTGACTTATAGGACCATGAAAGTTTTTAAATTCCGCTGATAACTTCTGACTCATTTGTTCAAGATAATTGAAATACTCGCTGTTATCAGATCTGATAAGCGAAAGTTTTAGCTTGTCACGAACTGCGGTAAAACATACACCTGATGTTTCATTATTAATTTCAACTGTCAAATGTTTGCTGTTCATCATTAGATATTTGATCTTGCTATTGTAGCTATTTGTCACTATCAAATTTTCGAACATTATTTCTAAAGTTTAGATAAAATTTCCTACCCTATCATTGTCATACTTTTTTGATAATCTTTTTCATATGTACCGACTCTCATTGGTAGAATATCTGTTAACATACTGTCAATAATATGAAACTCACATATTAAATCATCCATATCATATTTTATACCCCGCAAGTAAGATCATATCTGATCAAGTAATTTTTTGTAAGTTATACCAGCTGTTTTGCAGGAATTTTTTTTGGTTACAAGTCGAGGTTCAATCTTTTTACACGTAGTTGTAAGAGAAACAACAAATGCCTGATATTATTAAAAAAAACGGGTTTAATGATGCACCACTCGAAATTATACCAGATCCGGTTAATAACAACGGTAAATATGATATTACTCGAAGTATTTTGGCATAGTATTTGTAACATTTTTTCACGCACCAAAGTTTTTTATGATAAAATTTGTAATATTGCATTAGCGCGTCAACATCTTGTTTTGGAATTTCTTTTGTAATGTGATTGAAATCAAATATATATTTTTTCATTATATAATATTAGTTTACAACAATGCTGGTTCCTGGTTTGATTAAGTAATTATTTGTGGTGTTTCAGCTACAAATTCCAAACACCACCAATAAGACGTTGCGATTATTGTTTGATCATCTGCTTCCAGTAAAAATATTTCTTCAGCATCTTTATTTAACACTATAGATACAACTCCAGAGAAAGCATCGGTTGAATGACGCCACGGAAATGTTGTAGTATAAATTTTAAACTTTGCAGAGCTAAAGATAGACAGTCTATACACACCAGTAACTTCTGCGGTATGTTTGATAGTGTTATTTTGCTGTGACCATGTTGCTAATCCTGATGCTACTGTGTACACGATATTTTTAATTTGTCCGTGTGGAATTTTAATCAGATTAGTTTTTTGAACAATATTAGGTATTCCACTGACAATGTCGTTGAGTTTCGTGTTAACGTCGGCTAGTTTTATGTCAACGGTTGGTTGTTCCCCAAAAAATTCTTTAAAGGGTTTGTTTATGTTTCTTCGAAAATTTAAAAACATTTCTACATGTCTAGAAAAAGTATCATTGAGTGTAGTCATTTCATCATTGATTGTTTTTAGCGAAGTTGTCATAGGAATTTCCTTATCATCAACATATTTTTTCGTTGCAGCATCAAAATCAGATTCTGGTGTTAGGAGATTATTAATACCGTTGTTGTTCATGTTGAGAAATGCACGCATTATACCGCCGTTGACTAATAAGTACTTAGATTCTTGATCATCGACATATTGTTTTTGTTGCGGCGTCTGTATCTTCGGCTGGGTTTCCAAGGTCTATAATTTTATTTTGATTCATAATAATGTGACCCGTGAATGAATCACCAGCTTTTTTGACATAATCGTTAATCGAGTTACCAGAATCTTATATCTTACCTTGATTAGTAAAAGTAACAATATTATTAACAACCGCGGCGGGAATTCGCACAAGTACATTTGACAGTTGTACATTACTCGTCTTTAATCGTCCTTGTTTATCCTGGAAAACAACGACTTCATTTTGATCTACACTTGTGATATTTAATAAATTATCGATTTCATTTTTGAGCTAATCAAGAGTTGCATACTTAGATAAGTCACCTTGATAACCTTCAGTCGATGAATCTATTAATAATGTTCCAAATTTTGTATAGTAGCTCATATTATATAAATTATATTATATAAAATTATATAACAACGATGGCAAAATCGTCGATATTAAACTTTGATACAGAGCAGTTGGTGAAACATAAACATAACAATGAACTTCCAGATTGTCATTATCTTATTGTTGGGCGAACTGGATCGGGAAAAACAAATCTGCTTATGAACTTGCTTCTCGGTGATAATTTTAACTACGATCGAGTTTATATTTATACAATTAATCCGCAGCAAGATAAGTACGAGCTACTAAGCAAATATAATGACAAACTTCGTGATGATCTTGAGGCTGGTGAAGATTTTTTTATAATCAGACAACCAGAAGATCTTGTTCCAGTTAATCAACTTGACTCGGATGAACATAAGATAGTAGTTTTTGACGATATTCCGTTAAACAATGTAGAAATGAATAAAATAAGATCATATTTTTCACTGTCGCGTAATAAGAAATGTAATTCTGTTTATTTAGCGCAAGGTTTTTATAATGTTGACAGATTTATTCGGCGAAATACTGGTTGTTTTATATTATTTCCAGGACTGGACAATGTTGACATTAGAAATATCGCGAACGAGCAATGTGGTGATGCAACAAAAGATAAATCTATCGAATTATATCATAAAGCTACAAAGGATAAATACAACTTTTTCTTATTTGATAAACTTGCAAATGATCCGACTAAAATGTTTCGCTGTTGTATTGACATTTACTTGCAGTAATGTGTTTTCCACAGCTTTAAATGGGGCCCCGAGTGGCCGAGTGGTCTAAAGCGCTGTCCGTTACGGATCACTGCCATCTCACCTCTGTCTGCGTTGGTTCGAGTCTAAGATTCGGCGAATGTGGATATGTGAGAAAGCTTGCCAGTAGCTTCTGGTGGGTCGGTGGTTCTTTCCGCGGATTTCCCGGTTTCTTCCTCCACCATTAATACTGGTCGCCATGTATAGCCTATCCTGTGCTGAAAAATGGCGTTAAGCCCCACAACAACAACAACAACATCTTTAAATTTTATAAAATTTATATATAATAAGTATGGATAAACGAGAGAAATATAGAAAACATATAGAAGATCTAAAAAAACTTGCTCAATCTCAAGCAGAATTTAAGCAAAAAGTACAGCAAGCACGACGTGGACAAGTAACTGCTGCAGAAACAACAGCTACGATTCTCAAACCAGTTACTGAAGCACTACTTGGGAAACAGCCTGAAACTAAACCACTATCAGAAGAAGAACTTAAGCAACTACAAGAAAAAGGTTTGGTTGGATTAGTTAAAGAACAACAAGAAGCAGCTGCTGCAAAAATTATTGCTAGATCTGACGAGGAAAAAAGAATGTTGGCTGAGGCACTTGTAAGGAATATTGCTGATCCTGCCGCTAGACAAACTGAACTAAACCGGCTGATCAATAATCCGATTTTATTTGAAAGAAGATTAGCAGAATTAACTTCACATGAAATTAGGACTATATTAGGAAAATTATCAGAAAAATTAGAGGATATTGAAAAAGAGCAAGAAAGAGTCGGCGAGTTAACAGTAAAGTTTATGGAAATTGGTGAAAAAATAGATTTTTATAGAAAAAAGCAAATGATAAAATAACAGATGATGAATATAATGATTTTTTAAAAGATAATAATATAAACGATATTGATAATATAAGAACTTGGCTAAAAGAAAAATACGATGAACTTATTAATAATTTAAATGATATAATTATAAATAGTAATGATGCTGACGCCAAATTAAGAACAACTAAAAAAGAAGAAGATATAATTCCGCTCTTTGATATAATTAGGAAACGTGTTATCGCTCATACCTTTCACATAGCAGCGTTAGATTATAGAGAAGAAGAGTGTGGTAAAGGGTGGAAATTTCAAAGGAAATTTAAATCAGTCGTTGAAAATCGCGTTAAAAAATATAGAGAAGCTGTAAGAGTGAAAACTGGAACTGGTATAAAAATATTTACATCAGCTGCTGAAATGATAGGCAGATTAATGCTATTAATCTCATCAAAAGAAGCTGGGAATGTTAGCGCTGAAATTGATAATGAAATTATTGACATACTTGATCATCTAAGATCAGAAAATTTATTAACATCTGACGAGTACGAAACTTTACATAGCGATTTAATATAAATCGCAACGACTTAATTTTGTAAAAATATAATAAATAACAATGTCAACAACATTATTGCTAGACTCTAGTACAGCCGCAAAAGATAGCGCAAATTTTTCAGTAAATTATATTCCGCCAATACAACTTGATACTGAAAAACAGTATGAAATTGGACTAATTTCATGTACGTGTTGGCATTCCATGGTTAACGTAAAAACTGGTGTCAATGATGAGTTTGCAATTATTTCAATAAGAGACACGCAATGGAGAATATTTAAAATTCCACAAGGAGCTTATAATATCGATGATATAAATAAAACGATAAAAGAGCTTATGCAAAAAGAGAAGATAAAATATGATAATTTCGAGTTAGCAGCGAATTATAACACGTTACGAGCTAGAATGACAATAAAAAATATGTCAGTTAGTTTTATATCACCAAGAAGTATCGCACCACTGATAGGATTTGAACATAAAGCGTATTATTTAGATCCTAATGAATCTATTACATATGACGGTGAACTGTCGGTAAATATAACTGACGTAAATACAATATTAGTAAATTGCTCTATTGCTTCTGGATCTTACTCAGCCCAGGGCAGTAAAGGACAAACGATTTATAATTTCTCGCCGGATGTTCCACCAGGTTCTCTCATGCAAATTACTCCGCGTCATATTATCTATTATCCGTTAAATGTTGAAAATCAAATATCATCAATAAATATGCAGTTGACAGATCAATCCGGAAAACGACTGGATCTTAACAACGAGGTTGTTACTTATAATTTACACTTACGCGCGATCACTTCGTGATTGACAATAAAAAATTATGCAACCTCAGATATAATGAAACAGAGAAAAAAATTTTATCGAAGAAAAATAGTCGGAGGATTTTTTGGAAATATATTTACTAAAGTTATTGAAAATGTTCCGGGAATAGCGCGTAAAGTTGCACAAATTGCACTTGACGCAGGTAAAGCTTTTGCAACTGGAGCTGCATCTGCCGCTGGGACTGCGGTGTGACAAAAAATAGCTGATAAAATTAAAGGCGCACCGTCTACATCTGAGATAAAACAAGTTATATCAGAAATCGCTCCAACAAAAGAAACTCAACGCGCTATGATAACAACAACGAAAAAACTTTTATCACCAAGGGGCGAGCAGATTATATAAAAACTAACATCTAAAGTAACAACACCAATTACATAGTAACCGTTAGAAAATCATAAATAAAATTTTATATAATCTAATAAATAAAAAATGTCTGTTAAAAATTATCTCGACTTAGAAGAAACTTATGACACTGATGACACTGTAACAGAATTTGAGTATGTTGATTATCTCGACGAAAATTCTAATGAACCAAATAAAGCTGGTATTAGAACATTTAATACTCTAGACGAAGATGTATTTCTACTGCCACATAAGGCAATGTTAGAAGTTCGCGGTCAGATTATGACAGTGGCCAATCCACCCGTTGCAATTGCAGCTGGAACAGAAGTAGCTCTTATAAATAATGGCTCGTGCTTATTCAAAAGTGCTAGATATCAACTAGCTAATCAAACTGTAGAAGATATTTCAAGTCACTTACAAGTTGCAAGTACAATTTTAAATATCATTTCGTTTTCCGACGATTACTCCAGATCAACTGCAACGAACATTATGTGGTTTAAAGATACTGGACGTGGTTTAGCTGAATCAACCGAACTTTTCTCGAAAGGTGTTTTATTACACGGAGCTGACGCTGCTACAGATCTTGTAATTGTAAGAACTTTTCTTATTGTTAATGCGGCCGCACTAGGTATAGCCGCACCAGCTGCAGACGCTAATGTAGACGTTGTAAGAGTCTCGCTTTTTGCTGCTTGTAATAATTTGGGTATAACCCCACCAGCTGTAGCTCCAACCGCTGTCGTAATGTTAGATTTAATCAACAACACAATTGGCGTAAGAAATATACGTTACAATGAAGGTTTTGCTAGAAGAAAAGAACTTGCAGAAGGATCACGTCAAATTACAATGATGCTTCCGTTAAGTACAATATTTGGCTTTTGTCGTGATTACAACAAAGTATTTCGTGGAGTTAAACATACACTTATTTTAGATCGAGCAGAACAAAACGACTGCCTATTTAGGTCAGGCGGAGCTGATGTACAATTTATCATAAACAAACTTGCGCTTTGGATGCCACGAATAACTCCGTCAATCGATAAAATGTCAGATTTAAACAGTATACTCGATAAACATACAAACAAAATTTATTTTCAACAACATAAAATATATCAAACAGCAGTTCCAAATACTACCGACTACACATGGCGTGTTACAACAACATCAAGCGAACAACTGCCGAGACAATTCTTTGTCGTAATTCAACAGCAA